>CANXYC010746679.1:0-13256 GCA_948193065.1 Aleurites moluccanus | reverse complement strand
TATATATATATATATATATATATATATATATATATATATATAAACACTTTAAACAGACTATGATAACAAACATAAAAGAATATATATATATATATATATATATATATATTGAAATTTAATTTGGACTTTAGTTTTGGTTTGTATTGGTTTGAAAAAGAAGAGAAATATATTAGTTGTTATAAATGATTTTAAGAATTTTGAGATTTGTAAGTAAGCTGAATGTTGAAACAACATTTTCATAATCTTATAGAAAGAATTTGAAAAATTATAAAATATAAAAGTTGTAGAGTTATGTCTCAACTATATGTCTTTAAATCAATTTTATAAAATATTATGTGTGTGAGAAGATATTTCACCTTGATCAAGACTAGTTCAGGTTGCTATTTTTATAGGTAGTCTGATATTATTTACTTAATTTGAAGACCTTAAAGGATAAATTGGACAAAATATGAAACATAAAAAGTGTTCATTTATATGTTATTTAGATGTCTGTAAATTAGTTTTTCAATTATATATGCACGTTTGGAGATATAGTCATAGAAACTATGTTTGCCTGGATGGCACTTGCAGTGAGATAAACTTAACCTTAAAAATTCACCATAAATTATGTAGTGTATATTTTGAGCTGAAATTTTCCTATGATGTATCATTATGTGTCTAATTTAAGTGAAGAAAGAATTAAACTGATTGGGTATTTTTAGCTCAAGATATAGCCAGTTAAATCTGTACTACCAAGTGAATCTTTTTTAGATTAACAATAACGTGAATAGTAACCATCCCCTATAAATAGCTGCCACTTCATTTCTGCCCGATTTTTGCTACTGTTCTTCTTTATTTCTTCATCTTAAAACCTAGAATTCTTTGCTCATTCTTCTAAGGTATTAATACCATAAATAATGATTCATTTTGGGAAGGAAATACTATAAAAAATCCATTAAATCTTCCAAAAGATCAAGATTTCTCCAAAATCATTTCTTGAGGAGAAAAATGTATTTTCTCTAGAACTCTATTTTTGTTATGATTTGAGGTTATGGGTTGTTAGAAATATTTAAGTTATGGGGAGTATGTATATGTATTTATTATTAAAGATAATAGTTGATTGTGATAATTAGGGCAAATAATGAATAGTTATGTGAATAGTGTCCATTTCTCTAATATTTCATAAAATTCTTTAAGAATGGTCAATTAAGTTTAAGAAACATCTAAGTAGAGTTAGAAAGTCTATAATTTGCAAGATTTTGGTATGGATGATATTGGATAAAGAAAACCCAAAATTTTGTTTTGTTGAAATTGTGTTTAGGCTTGTATGTTGAATGAACTCTGAAATTAATTGGAGCTTGACTGAGAGTTTTTGAGGCTTTGAATTGGATTGTTTGCTCTATTAGAGGTGAGTTATGCATATGTATTGTGTATATAATTGTATATGTTATATTTTTGTCTATGTTACATTGAACCCAAATTCTATTATGAGCATATCTATGTATTCATTTAAATCGTTAAATCCCTTCGAAATATAAATGCTACTTAATCTAAAATATCTTTTGTTGTCCATTATTATAATTATTGAGTTGGGTATGCTACCTATTTCTTTGAAACCATCTCACTATTATATTATAACCCTATTATTCTGAAATTTTCATTGTTACCTAATTCATTTGATTAACAATATTTTTTTTTAATATTTGTTATCAATGCTAATATTTATATTCTCAACCAGATATGTGTTAGTGTTAGAATGCCTTACCTATGAGGGATAAATCATGAGACTGTGTGCATCAGTGATTCAATTGATAGAGTCTAAAGTATCAGGGTCCTTCCTAAAGAGGACAAAGTTTATCTAGGCATGTGTTATCACAAACACATGTATTTCATATGGAGATAGAAGTACTCCTGTTCTGTATGGATGTCGTTAGACTCCTGTTATGTTATTTGTTGTTCTGATATTTTCATTACTTTACCTTATATCATATGTATATATTTGTGTTGTGTCATTCCTTGCAGGCACCCTCTAATTCATGAGTATGATATATATATATGACTTTTGATATTATATTCAGATTTTTGCTATATGAGCCCTCTGTTTATTTCTATTATATCTAGATACAAATATTGCTTTTGAACCTCAACTTTGACTATGAACCACAAGTATGACATATACATAATTCAGTGAGTTGAAGACTTACCCTTTTTCTGTTATGGTTTTCAGGTGCTAGAGGTGTTGATTTTGAGATAGAGGATATAGCTTATTGATTTCCTTCCTCCAAGTATATGTTGTGATATTTTGAATGTTAATTACTATTTTGGGATTGTAATACTCTTAGAACTCCATAATATTATGAATGGTCTGTAATTATTCTGATGAATTACTTTTGGGTTGTCACTTGTTCATATTCGATAGAGGACCTCATTTGCCTTTGATCTATTGTGAACCAGTTGAATATATTTTGGACGATTATATCACAGGTTGATATGACATATAAATGATGATTATGAGCATGGATTTGAGAATGGATATAAATGTTGTTGTGTTGTTTCCATAAGTGATGTTTAAGTGTTCTCCAAATTTTTAGTGGCCTTAAGCCTACCTATGCCCTAAGACCGTCACATCTTTGGTTTCAAGGTATGACAAAGTGGTATCAGAGCTTAGGTTTGAAGTTATTGTTAATCTGTGGCCAATTAGAGAAATTATGGCTCATAGGAATCTGTTTCATCAATATTTTGTTATTCTCTGTTGTGAATTTGCATTTTCATTTAAACTATATCTGAATTGTTTGTTTCTATTATCAGTTTTGATATGCCTCCTAAATGTGGTTGAGGTAGAGGTAAAGGACAAGGTCATCATACAATAGTGATTCCTTCTGAGGCTTGTTCTGTTGACCAAATAGGGGATAGTGAGGCTCCTCTAGTACCTCTATTGGATATGGCTCAGAGATTTGAGTAGTTGGAGCAAAATTATGAGTTGATAGCTGAGTACATTGCTTAGTAGAGGCAACAAGCTCCTCCAGTACAGATGGCTCTAGCTCCTCCACCACCTATAGCTTTGGTAACTCCTGTGGTTGTTTCTCCTCAGCCACCTTTGGGTTCGCAGGTTGAGGAGGTATCTTTTGAGAAATTCTTAAAGCTAAAGCCTTTGGACTATAAGGGTGAGGTAGGCCTTATTGAGTTTTTAGAGGATATTGAGGATAAGACCCAAATTTTGAGGGTTTCATATTGGAGATTAGTAGAGTTCGTAGGTCACCTTATGAAGGGTGATGCTCATGAATGGTTCAAAAAGAGCATTTTTGGTTTGCTCTGAGGTAATGAGGAGATCACTTAGGCTCATTTCAAGTAGCTTGTGCTTAAGAAGTTCCTTCTAGAATCAGTTAGGGAGACTAGAGCTATGGAGTTTGAGAGGCTCATGCAAACCCCTGATATGTCTGTATTTGAGTATGCTAAGAGATTTAAACAACTGAGTGAGTTTACTCTTGCTTTAGTGCCTAATGAGTTGGCATAGATTCAAAGATTCAGGAGGGGGCTCTTAACCGTATTATTCAAGATCCTATCGGTATAAGAGTTTGATTTCTTTTCCATACTAGTGGATAATGCGAGGGTTATTGAGAACAAAGAGATGGAAGCTAGGTCTACTAGGGAGTAGAAGAAGAAGGCAAGAGTGGGGTGTTCATTTAAATCAGGTAAAGATGAGAGTGGGGTGAAAAGTATGAGTATTTCTCTTCAGGTTCCACAGGGTAATTATAGGAATCAATAAGGTAGATCTCAACAGAGATAGAGTACTTCTAGGCATACTACATAAATGAGTTATGGCTCTGTTGAGCGTCTCACAAGTATACGAATCGTTCATGCAAGTAATAATATGTGAGTGAGTGTCATGTCCCTAGAGAGGCTTGGTCAAGTACCAAAACTAAATACTTATGATTTATTTAGACAAAATTATAATTGATTGTTGAAATAAAAATTAAAGCAATATTGGAAAATAATAACAAAGTAATTTTTAGTTTTGAAAATTGAAATAATTTTAGCAAGTCTAGAATTTAGATTTTGTCAATTGATTTTTTATGATTACAACTCATGATTGATTATCCATAATACCAAATTAATGAATTAACTGCTCTAAACTATTGTAATCCTCTTTCAAGCAACTACAAAACACTTACATTAATTTCATGTATACTCTCGCGATCATCTAGTTAATGTTAGCTCATTAAGTTCCTTAGCAATTTCTAATCCCCTAAAGTGTGTCCCAATCTCTTGGCAACTCAATGCCTTAGGTTATTGATTTAATGTACTAATGATATATTCCATCTCTCGATCCATCATATACCGTTTAAATATTGATCAATAGTGGTCAATTACTAAACAATTATAATCCTAAATCAATAAATTAACAATTTCACTATATGCACAAAATAATCAATCAATCATAATTGAATCATAAAATCAATAATTGACTACATCTAAATCCTAGTATAAAGAGATTAACTACTCATAATTGAAATTAAATTCATAAATTTTATTGAAAAGAAAATATAATTCAACATGCTACAATTTAGATTCAATTTATAATTGAAAAAAGTTAGAAATGAACTCTTGATAAATCCAACTTAATCCAACTTGATTGTTCTTCAATTTGAGGTTGCTCCTTTTCCTCAAGCTTTTCTCTCTTGGAATTCTTGAAAATCTCCTAAAAAAAAACTCCCAAAGACTTCTTTTTTTGAAAGTAAAATATGAAGTTTTTATATCCAAAAATAGCTTAAAATACTAAAAACTGGGTATAAACCTAGAAACCGAGTCATGGCTTCCCAAAAATCGAGTAGGTTTGAGTCTCGGGTCACTTCTTTTCCTTCAGAAATTGGATACGTGTTTCAAAAACCGGGTCATCTCTCTCACAAATCGGGTATTGATTTTTGTAATGCTGAATCTTTCAAAATTATTTCTAATTTTGAACTAAAAACAATCATATCTCAAATCTTCTTCAAATCCAAAAATAAATCAGAATTCAATTAAATTCAAATAAAAAATCAATAAAATCTTAACTAAATCAAATTAAATTGAATTTAAAACATTCTAAAATTATGATTAAAATTATGCCTAACAAAGCAAAAGAATTAAACAAAATAGGATTAATATTTAATCAAGTCACAGATCAATAGTTTAATACTAAAATTCTAACAATATGGTAATTCAAAAGATATGGCATCACTAAATTAGAGAAAAAGTAAGTTGACTATCAAGTTTACTCCTAAAAACATAAATCTACCTAAAATAATAATCGTAAACTATCTGTATAATTCAAGTCCATTAAATTATATCAACTAAGTTGTTCTTTTTAATTTAACAATAGTTAGTAAAAGAGTCTAAATTTATTCTTCTTCTTTTTTTCTTATTTTTATAGGAGCATACTACAATTTTCCAAACTACTCTATAGCTTTGCTTAGCATATGCCCTAATGCGGAAATTTTAAGTTTTAACTCAGAAATTATTATTATTATTATTATTATTATTATTATTTTATTTAAGCACCTTTTATGTATTTTCGTTATTTTCAGTGTTTTTTCTCTTTTACTAACTATTTGTGTTATTTAATTATAAGTTAAAACTTAGCTAATATAATTCTCTAGACTATTCAAATAATTAGGTTTATCAAAACTATTTTAAGGAAAATATACTCTCAATTTCAACTCTCAAGTCAACAAACCTTAAACCCTAATAAATTTATGTCATATCAATAAATTAACCATTAGGACTTTAGTATTTCAACAAGAAAATCTATAGACTTAATTAACAATGACCAATTTTATTGAATAGAGGTATTATTTATTCATAATGAAAATTAAATAAATGAAACTAAACTAATAAAATGCTAAAATAGAAAATTAGGATTGAAAAACTTATGGCAATTTGGTGTTAAGGGTCCACTCAATTTGAGTCAACCTTCTATTGACGGATTGAATCCAATCCTCCAAGTGGCTGAATGGATCTTCTTTCACCTTTTCAAGCTCCTTCATAATTTTCTTTCCTTCATTGAGAATCAACTCCTCCTTTCCCTTCTTCTTTCCTTTGGAGCTTTGACTTGCAACATCACAATTTTTAGATTTTTCAATCTTGTGCAAAGGGTTGCCCAAAATTCTAATAACGATAGTCCTCAACAGAGGTTTTGAAGCCGTCATCTAAGTCTTCCTCTTCTTCTTCTGGGTCCTCTTCTTCTTCATCTATAATACCCTAGAAAAGCCTACCATAATTGAATGTTATTGTTAGCAGTTTTTAGTTTGGAATCATCAAAATGGATAAAAATAATTTTTAAGACACAGTTAGAATGCATATGAAATACTGTCCCGGAAATCGTCGGTGTCAATAACACTGCCGAGAAAATAGCAGTCCGGTCAACAGATAAATTTCTGATTCTGACTAGGGGATAAAGAATCATATAAATATTGTGTAATTTTGGTGAAAAGAAAGAGGTGAAAAATATTTAGGAACATTGGAAAAGTAAGTAATGGCAAAATCGTAAATAAATGGAACTTTGGGATATAGTGAAAAATTGACTATCTGAGTTTCAGAATGGCTCTGCAACTATTTTTATAATAAAGTATAAATAAAAATAAGCTATATGATTCCCCACTTTGAAATTCAATTCTCAACAGAATTGCTAAAATAAATTAAAGAAGAAACTGGGGTCAAAGTATGATTTATGGATTGTTTAAGGACCTAAATGCAATTTGCCATTTTTAACTTACTATATAAGCAACACTTAGACATTTTTCTTCATCTTCTTCTTCTTCCCCTTGCTTGGACAAACCACCTAGCTATTCCTCCCACCAAATTTCTTGCAAATTTCTTAAGAAAACCTAAGAAAAACTTGAATCAAACCATCAATCCTTTGATTTCCATCCTTGGTTTGCTTGGAAAATCAAGAAATTTCAAGATTGGTTGATTTGTAGATTTCGGCCCAACCATCCATTAGTTGATTTGTTTAATTTTATGTTTGATCTAGATGTTTTAGAAGATGATTAGAATGAGTTTTATGTTTAATTGCATCAATTGATGCATTTGTTAGAATTTCCCCAAATTCCAAACCCTAACCTAAGTTGTATGATTTAGCAATTTGATTTTGAGTTAGTTTATATTAATTAAGCTTATAATATATTAATTGGAGGCTAATGGATGAATTATTTATGGTTGGTTTGATGTAGAAAATCAAGAATTGAAAAGTTGTCAATTTTTCCTCCTTTGAAACTTTAGGTGGAAATCAATTTTTCAAAATCATTTGAAGTGTGAGGTGAGTCTTTTATGCATCATTTAACATGTCTATTGCATTGGAATGAGAATTGGAAACCATTTTTGTTGGACCCCTTTTGGTTGAACCCTTTATCACTATTCATTCCATTGTTTTTCTTCATGTTTCCTAAACTTATTTGATCCTTTAAATGATGTTTATTGTTGTATATCTATTGCTTATTGAAATATCAACATTGTGAGTTGTTGTTGATTTTTAGGGCAATGTTGGAGTTGCACCCAAACTATATTAAATTGTCCATTCAAAGTTGCACACCATGTGTTTGACAAATTGTCTAGTTCAATTTGTCATAGGCCTATCACTTCTTCATCCATAGGCCTACCATTTGAATGCCGTTGTCGTCAGCGACATTGGCATGCCAATTGTGCCAGCCTTTTGTTCATGTATGACCAACCTATGTTCCATCCCATTATTAATTGCCAAACCCTTTGTCATTGTATATGTATTTGCTATTGCTATTCCATTAATTATATCGCTACTTGAATTGATTGATATTGAGTTATTGATACTTGGTGATACCATTGTTGTATAATGGTATCTAATGACTTGTTCCTTACTTTTATTGACTTCGATGTGGTTTGACAGAGCTGTTGCTCCGATAGGGTAGTGGGTATATACTGTCGGCAATGTGCACATTGTATAATGATACCCTAACTGGGAAGGGTTAACAGTCCTAGCCATAAGACCTGATCAGTCTTATGTTCACTAATACTTGATGATACATGTTATATGCGTTTCATGGCCCTATATCTGTCTTATCCATGTGATATACTTTTCCTTGACCTGACTATTACCCCTATAGTTATCTTCTGTAACTTGATTCTGTATCCTAATATTCTTGAACAGACTGACATTATTATTTCATCTGTCTATCCTTTATTGATGTTCCATTTTGTATTTATGATTGATGCATATTAGATTCACTGAGTATCTTATATACTCACCCTTTCATTGTTTCCCATTTCCAGGTGCAGAGTAAGAGGCAGAAATCCTAGCTTTTGACTCTCTGTGGATTCCTGCAGTGTCCCTTAGCAGTGTAATTAATTTTAAACACTGTATTTTGTATGTTCATATCCTAGCTGCTCCATAGGTTATATATGGTATAGTTAATTTATAAACATATATGTATGGCATATTATGGAGTATAATTAATGATATGGCATGATATGATGATTGTTATAGCCAGTTGTAGTAAGAATTATAGACAGATTACAGAATGACAAAATGAATAGTAAATAAATAATTTGATAGTAGTTAATGATTGTATGTGATACTGGGTTCTACGGGTGCTGGTCGTCTCTGACATCTCTTGCATCTTAGGACCGTCGCGTTCCGAAATCGGGACGTGACATCATCATTTTCTTCCTTTATATGCACAGGCATATGCATGACTAGTTGATGAATTTCATTCATCTATTGCTCCATTTGAAGCAATTTCGCTATTATTTATGCAAGAGTTATTTTCTTCTCTCTAATTTTCTTTTCTTTTTTTTCCTTTCTTCCTATCTTTTGGAATGGCCACTTGAGTTTGCTTTAGAATATCTGATCTTGTCTTAACCATTACTGCAAAGAAAAAGAAGAGAAATTAATAGCACAATGAATATATTAGAAGAAAAAAAATTTATAAGAATTATAAGAAACAAACTTTATGAGCTACCTAAGGTTATGATTCATATATATAAGGAAAATAAAAGTAGATAGCTTAATCCTTCTAAAATTTAAATTTTTCTTCCTAATCCTAATTTATCTTGATTTCCTAATCATAATCTAAAATAAAAATAATATCCTAATGATTATCTACCACTTAATCTTTTAAAAAAATAAACATACAATTAAATAATTAAAATTGAATTATTCAAAAATTTAAAGTAAATACTGAAATAATTAAATACAAAAATTCATAATTAAATAAATACTGAAATTTAAATTACCAAAATTAAAAACTATACCTCCACACTTAAACATAACATTGTCCTCAATGTCAAAATAGAACCAATCATAGAAGGACATATCAAATTTAAGCAATGTTCCAAAAGCATAATAAGTTTACAATACTAAAAATGCAAAACAAAATTAATCATGATCAACATGCCAATCAAGGAGACCCCGGGGAACTCTAGATGCCCAGCGCACTCTCTATCTTCTCAAATAGAGACCTCAAACTGCAAACGCATGCTTTAAAAGTTACTTTCGATTAAGTCATGAAGAGATTAAAATCGTCATTCATTATCAATTTCCAGATGTACCAATCGGTGGTTAGTCTCAATTTCCATACGCTACAAGTGATCCTCAAGTGATGGTACTGAAGATGATGAGCTCGCTCTGAATGTCTGAGAAGGAGGAGGAGGAGGAGGAGGAAATTATTGAGGAGCGGGGTCATCCTCAGACTCAGGCTCAGTGTCAGATGATGCGGTCTCAACATCAGGAACATTAGGTGGCATCAGTCCATGATGAGCAATTTTGTGTCCCTGTCTGTCCATTAAATAATAAATTCTATCTTCACCCATAACACAAAGTCCCGTCTTTTTACAAATGGTAAGATCATTATGGAATTGACTCTATTATTTTACAATATTTTTTTTCCAATCATATTTTATTAGTCGTAGTGGATAACGTTAAATTTTTCAGTTTTATAATTTATCCATCATAATCATTATGGAAGGTAGGTCCACTTAATATAGATCGAAAAGAATTAATTTTCTAATCATTTCAATTATTTTTGTGATCCCAATATAGCAACAATCCTAGAGGAGGTGAATAAAGTTATTAAATTCTAATGCAATTATCACCCTAAATACAATATAATAAAAAATATAATGCAAATGTACTTAAAGTAGAGAAATGGTTAGAGAATTCTTAAACAATTGTTTTATAGTGGTTCGGAGTACATGACGCAGTGTAACAAGCATTTAATGCAAACACAGAGATTTAGGGTTTCTGAATTTTTATTAATTGGAAGCTGCCTCTAAAACTGAGATTAGGAGGCTTAAATATATTTGCAAACCCTAATATTATGATTATAAAATAAAATAATTAAATTCAAAAATAATAAAAATAATTCCAAAACTTAAAATGGCCCATTAATGCCCTAAATGATTTTTTTGGAAAATGAAAATGACTTCATCAAGACTAGCCAAAATAAGATGCTACCGAGCTCTAAATTCCCTTTGTTTTGATATATTATAGGCCCCGCGACTATTCTTGTATCAAAAGTTATAGCCGTTTTTTCATCTGTCGATAAATGAAATATATTTGGGCCTTCATTTGGATTTCTGCTTATCTAAACGACCCAGAAACTCAAGGCTCGCCTCCTCCACACCAGTCTCCCCCACTTGGGAAAAACTTGACCTCGAGTTAAAGGTAGGTTCCAGGTACAAGGGCTCATGAGATGGAAAATATGGAGACAAATCAGCAATATTAAAAGTATGAGAGATTGCCATACTATCAAGAAGATCCACCACATAAGCATTATCATTTATTTTCTTGCTGATGGTGTAAGGTCCATATTTCTTTGGTTGCAGCTTGTTGTAAGTACCTGCTGGAATCCTTTCACGACAAAGGAGGACCATGACTTCATCTACAACCTCAAAAGTTTGTTGTCTTCTATGTTTGTCTGCAGCCTATTTATATTTCTTATTTGTTGCTTCTAGTTTTTGTTTGACTTTTTTGTGTACCTCCACCATCTGTTATGCCGTATGAGTGGTAGAAACATTCTTCCTTTCTTCCTTTGGCAACTGTATTAGATCCAAAGTAACCTGAGGCACCTTGGTATAAAAAATGGAGAAAGGAGAACGACCAGTGGCAGAATGTATAACATTGTTAAAGGCAAACTCAGCTTGGGGTAAAGCCACATCCCATTGCTTAGGCTTATCTCCACAGATACAACGAATCAAATTTCCCAACGATCAATTAACCACCTCTGTTTGACCATCAGTTTGTGGGTGGGTCATGCTGCTAAAATTCAAAGTGGAATTAAACATCCTCCACAAGGATCTCCAAAATGACCTAAGAACTTGTCATCCCTATCTGAAGTAATGGTTTTAGGTACACCATGAAGGCAAACCACTTCCTTAAAAAACAGCTTGGCTATACCTACTGCATCTGAGGTTTTCATGCAAGGGATGAAGTGTGTCATCTTGGAAAACCCGTCAACCACAACAAAAACACTGTCAACACCTTTTTGAGTACGAGGCAAACCAAGGACAAAATCCATGGATAAGTCTTCCCAAATATTTTCAGGTACAGGTAATGGTGTATATAGCCCAATATTCTTAGACTGTCCCTTTGCAGTCTGGAAAACATAACACCTTTGTATAAATTTGGTAACATCCCTATTAATGTGTGGCTAGTGGAATCTCTCCTTCACAATAGCTGTAGTCTTGTCTCTGCCAAGGTTTCCTATTAGACCTCCTCCATGCAAATCCTAGGTCACCTTTTCTCTCCATGAAGTCCTAGGAATGCATATTTTATTCCCATGCATCAAATACCCATCATACAAGTAAAAATCATTGACAGGTTGACCAAGAGAACACTGCTACCATATATCTCCAAAATCTGAATCATGTTCATAGGCTTCTTTGAGTGCCTCAAGCCCCACTGCGTCACTGCCCAATATCACCAGTAAGGTTGCCCTCCTGCTCAATGCATCAGCAGCCGTATTATGTACCCCAGATTTATGCATTAACCTGAAAGGAAATTTTTGCAGGAATTGACACTATCTAGCATGCATGTCCTTGCTAATCCGCCTCTGGCTATTCAAATATTTCAAGGTCTCATGGTTAGAATATAAAATGAACTCCTTGCCTATTAAGTAGTGTTTCCAGGTTTTCAAGGCACGAACTACTGAGTATAACTCTTTGTCATAGGTGCTCCATTTACTTCTAGCCTCACTGAGTTTTTCTTTGAAGAAGGCTACTGGAATCTTTTCCTGGGATAATACAACCCCTACACTAATTCCACTTGCATCATAGTCCACTTCAAACAGTTTCTCAAAATCTAGTAATGTAAGAACTGGTGTTGTACAAAGCTTATCTTTCAAAATGGCGAAAATGTTTTCCGCTTCTTCCCCCTACTGAAACTTCCCTTGCTTTAAACATTCAGTCAATGGGGGAGGCGATGGTACTTAAATTTTTTATGAATCGTTGGTAAAAGGTTGCCAACCCATGGAAGCTCCTTAGTTCAGATATGTTTCGCGGGGTTGGCCACTCTCAAATGGCTTGAACTTTAGCCTCATCTACCTGGATTCCTTCAGCTCCCACCAAAAACCCCAAGAACAACAACTTATTGGTAAGAAAGCTACATTTCTTTAGGTTAATACAAAGTTATTTTCTTGCAAAGCTATTAACACCTCCCTCAAATGTAATATATTCTCCCCTTCATCTCTACTATAAATGAGAATATTGTCAAAGTAAACAACTACAAATCTGCTTATGAAAGGCCTTAATACCTGGTTCATTAGATGCATAAAGGTACTGGGAGCATTCAATAATTCGAATGACATGACAAGCCATTCATATAACTGTCTTTAGTCTTGAAAGTAGTATTCCATTCATCCCCAGGCCTAATCCAAATATGATGTTACCCATTCTTTAAATCCAGTTTGGAGAATCACCTTGCTCCATGCAATCTGTCCAACATGTCATCCAATCTGGGAATGAGAAATTTGTAGCCCACTGTTATTTTGTTGATGGCCTGGCTATCTATGCATATCCTCCAACTTCCATCTTTCTTTGGAGTTAATAATGCAGGTACTGCACACGGGCTCATGCTTTCCTAAATATGCCCCTTCTTTAGCAACTCTTCTACCTTCTCCTACAGGATCTCACTGTAACACCTTGGTTAAATTGTAGTGGTAGAGGTTAGCAGA
This sequence comes from Aleurites moluccanus, assembly GCA_948193065.1. NCBI lineage: Eukaryota > Viridiplantae > Streptophyta > Magnoliopsida > Malpighiales > Euphorbiaceae > Aleurites > Aleurites moluccanus. The sequence goes on along the minus strand of CANXYC010746679.1, from coordinate 99 downwards.
TTTAATTAATTTTGGACCTTTATGAGTGGTATTTTGAGAAACCAGAGACCAAAATGAAATTTAATGTTGGTTTATTTCCGGAAAGGGACTTTTATGTTT
>CANXYC010746677.1:0-22120 GCA_948193065.1 Aleurites moluccanus | reverse complement strand
GGCCTATATGTGCATAAAGGGTAAAAATTGTCATTTGATAGGGAATATGACCATTGTGTGTATATATGTGTCTATTTGAAGTGTATTGTGTGTATTTATGATAATTCAAAGTCTTACAGAGAGAATATATATAATTATAGGTGAGCCTCTTGAGGAAGGGACTAGTCGGGCAGTCGCCGCATCCATTAGGGGGGTCGATGGGCTAGCTTGGGGCTTCGTGGCTTAGCTACATTTTGAAATTAAGTTTTTATATACAATTATTGCATTTATACATCATATGGCATAACATATGTATTTGAATTGATTGGATACTTAAAAACCCTAGTTTCATTTGAAATGTCAAATTGGCACCTAAAATGACCCTCCGAACTGACCTAAATTGTCCTAAACTTCCGTCTGTTATAATTTGAAACATAGATAGTGTTTTGACCCAATACTTGGCCCAATCCTTTCCCCTATCCCTAAGCTTCAAATTGATACCAAATGGTCCATCTAAATTTTTTCCTAATATAGAGAACCAGAAACTCCTCGAAAATCTTAAAACGGACCCGTAATTTGACTTGCCAGTTGCGTCAGCGAAACTGGGCCCCGGCGGGCCCGTTTCTTAACTTTGTCCAGTATGCCTATTTGATACATGTGATATGGAAATGAATTGTTATATGTGAAATTGAGCTATATTTGCGATCCTATATCCAATATATGAGACTTTTGCATATGATAACATAACAGGGCTACTACGACGGGGTAGCGGGATTATCCGTCGACCGTGTGTACACTAGTATCTATTTGACCCTTGATAGAGAGGGGAGTTATATTCTCTAGTTATGAGAGCTGATCACTCTTACGTAACTATTGGTTTTGCGCTATTACGCCACATATATATATTGGTTAGCACAATTGTGCATATTGGACATATTGGCCCTATTTACTTGTAGTATCATATGTAATGTGACTCATACTACATGTTATTATCGTTCACCATATTTTGAACATTTCATATGCCATAGTTATAGTTCATTACTTGTACCACATATTTTCATTACTATTGGTTCTATCTTTGGCTATATTGCTACTAACCTTTTCAGGTTTCGGTTCAACCTAAATGGTATATAATTCTCATGCATTTTTGTATATAATTACTTATTGAGTATTTTATACTCACCTCCGTAGTTGTAAATCTTTTCAGGTGACGGTGAGGACCGAGTTCCATAGGCTCATCTTTCCCCGCCGTGGACATTTTGACACATCTATGTAAATAATATGGATTAATCTTTTATTCCCAAAAATATGTCTAGTAGCTCCATGGTACTATAATATAAAGTATGAGTAATTAGATTTGGTATGTATGTAATTATCTATATATGGATGTTGGTTTAGTTGCCTATTTTGGGTATTATAACAGGTATGATATGATAATGGTTATGATGTGAATTGAGAAGTATGAATGAATTGATGTAGTACAGATGAAGTTGAGTTGCGAAATGATATTGGAAGTGCTTAATTGATAAATTGGTAAATTGGCATATGGAAAATACAGAGGAAACTCTGCCGGATTTTCGGCAGGACATTGGCATAATGTATATGTATGAGAATTGGCATGAGAAATAATATAGTATAATATGAATGAACTAGGATGATATATGAGCTTTTAGAGTGAATAAAGTTATGAGTATTAAATATGTTATATTAGGGGTTCATCATGGTACTGGTAGCCTCGGGCGGATCCCGTACCCTTGGACCGTCGCGGCTCTCTGGTTTGGGTCGTGACAAAGGTGGTATCAGAGCTAAAGGTTCTATTTGCTTTATATTGTAAGCATGCTATATATATATATGTAACCCTTGTACCATTGAGCATAGGTATTTGTAAATCGTCAAAGTACAGTCATCTTCATTGCTTTATATTCTACGTACCCATATGAAATTCCTCTTTCTGATTTGATTTTGTGTTTTCTTATAGTGTGTGAGGATGTCTCAGCACGCTTCGGGACCGAATCTTCCCGCAATTGATAGGGATTATCGAGAGTGGAGTGGTGAGGCAGAAGTTGCCTCTAATGCCTCAATGCAAGCGACTGAACCATCTAGGAGTCGTAGGCGCACTGAATCCTTTGTAGCAGGGGATGCACCCTGAAGGAAGGAGATGCAGGAATTTAGGAGGGAAATGTTGCAGATACTACAGACTCATTTGGCAGCATAGCCTACAGCAGTGCAACAGCCTCCCCCACCACCCATTCAGCCTGAAATACGGCCTGAGGCACCCCCAGTGCCAGTTGATCATTTGAGGCAGAGGGGTCACTGGATTATACCCGAGGGTGGGGTGACTGTGTCAGAGTTTAGGAGATTTCAGTTTCCCATATATGCAGGGGAATATGGCATGGGTCCTAGTGATTTTATAGAGGAGTTGGATAAGGTTGTTAGGAAGCTACCTTATTTTGATGCCAGAATAATAGAGCTGGTGGGTTTATTGTTACAAAAGGATGCTTCTACCTGGTTTGATGAGCACATAGATAAGAATATCTATAGTGATGACCCGATGACTTGGGCCGAGTTTAAACAGCGGCTGATGGATGAGTTATTGACCGAAAGGCTTAGATCAGGGAACATTGTTAAATTTGAGCAGTTGAGTCAGGGCAATCTTACTATTCTCGAGTATGCTAGAGAGTTTAGGCGACTGAGTAAGTATGCGAGGAGGATAGCCCCGACTGAGGAAGACCTGATTGACAGATTTAGGAGAGGGTTGCATGCTCCATTGTTTAATGCCCTCCTAGTTGTGGAATTTACCTCTCTGGGTAAGGTTATTGATAAAGCTGCCCAGATAGAAGCTAAGTACAAAGAAGAGAGATCTGTGAAAGATCATAGGAAGAGGGGTAGAGGTGGTGAGTTTCGGAGGCCTGAGGAGGGATCTTCACAGTAGCAGTCAATTCGATTACCTCCCAGGTCAGGACATTTAGCTTCATCTCAGAGACAAGGGAGACCCCAGTATAGAGAGCAGAGAGGGAGATTTGTTGCTCCTGTTTATTCACAGGGATCTAGTAGGCCCCGATAAATGACTTCAGAGCCACCTTTTTGTAGACATTATGGAAGGAGGCATGTTGGGGAGTGCCGGATGAGATCAGAAGCATGTCTCCGGTGTGGACAGTTTGGCCACTTCTATAGAGATTGTCCTATGTGGACTCCGCAACCAGCAGGTAGTACAGGATCTCAGTCGACAGTTCAGATGGGCAGAGGGGGACCCGGTAGGGGTAGACCATCAGGTGTAGGTCAGACATCAGGCCAGTCAACTGCTGGCAGGGGTCAAAGGAGAGTTTTTGCTATGACCCCACAGCAGGCCTAGAGTTCTCATGACACAGTTGTTGGTATGGTTTCTATACAGCTTGATATTGCTTATGTGCTAATTGATTAGGGTGCCACGTACTCATTTGTTTCACCTGTATATGCTGGGAGATTGGGGATTGATAGGAAACCATTACCGATACCATTGGATGTTACTACACCTATAGGGGGAAATATCATTGTAGGTTTTTGATATGAGCATTGTGCTGTGACTATATGTGATCATGTGTTATATGCTGATTAGATTGAATTGCCTATGCTTGAATTTGATGTCATTTTAGGCGTGGATTGGTTGATAGCCTATAAAGCTGTGATTGATTGTTTTATGAAGCGTATAGATTTCAGGCTTGGTGATTGGGAGACCTTTAGCTTCCAGGGGGAAGTAAATAGATGGGCATCGAATTTAATATCGATGATTGAGGAGAGTCGATTGATTCGGATGGGATGTGAGGTGTATTTGGCTGCAGTAGTATATACTACTAAAGCATCAGTTGCATTAGATGATATTCCTATTGTAAGGGAATTTTTGGATGTGTTTCCAGATGATTTACTAGGGTTACCTCCTGAAAGGGAGATAGAGTTTGAGATTGATGTATACCTAGGTACTGATTCGGTTTCTATTGCACAGTATCGTATGGCTCCACTTGAATTGAAAGAGCTAAAAGTGCAGTTGCTGGAACTCCTTAAAAAGGGGTTTATTCACCCTAATAGTTCACCCTGGGGAGCCCCAGTTTTATTTGTTAAGAATAAAGATGTGTCACTTCGGATGTGTATCGATTATACACAGTTGGACAAAGTGACCGTGAAGAACAAATACCCATTACCCAGAATTGATGATCTCTTTGATCAATTGCAGGGAGCTTGCTACTTTTCAAAAATTGATTTGAGATCAGGGTATTACCAGTTATGGATTAAAGAGGAGCATATTAGAAAAACTGCTTCCAGAACCCGATATGGCCATTATGAGTTCTTAGTACTGCCATTTGGGTTAACAAATACTCCCGCGGCTTTCATGGATCTGATGAATCGAGTATTTCGACCCTATCTTGATCAGTTCATCATTGTTTTTATTGATGATATACTGATGTACTCAAAAAGCAGAGAATAGCATAAGGAGCACCTCAGAATCACATTGTAGACTTTGAGGGAGAATTAGCTTTTTGCAAAGATTTCTAAATGTGAATTTTGGATGAATGAGGTGACCTTTTTGGGGCATGTTATTGGGAAGGACGGTCTTAAAGTCGACCCGCAAAAAGTTGAAGCGGTCACAAATTGGCCACGCCCTACCACAGTGACGAAAGTGTGTAGTTTCCTTGGATTGCCAGAATACTACCGTCGGTTTGTGAAGGACTTTTCTAAAATTGCTTCTCCTCTAACGAAGCTAACCAGGAAAAATGTAAAGTTCTAGTGGGATGATAAGTGTGAGATGAGTTTTCAGACTTTGAAGAACTGTCTTACGAGTGCTCCAGTATTGGCACTACCTATTGAAACTGGTGTGTTTTCCATTTATTGTGATGCTTCCAGAATAGGTTTAGGATGTGTATTGATGCAAGATGGGAAGGTGATTGCATATGCATCTAGGCAGTTAAAGAAGCACGAAGTGAACTATCCCACCCATGACTTGGAGTTAGCAGCAGTTATTTTTGCTTTCAAGATATGAAGACAATATCTCTATGGGGTGAAATGTGAAATATACACTGACCATAAAAGTCTCTAGTATCTATTGCAGCATAAAAAGTTAAACCTGCGACAAAGACGATGAGTTGAGCTATTAAAAGAATATGATTGTCAAATATTATCACCCAGGGAAAGCAAATGTAGTGGCAGATGCTTTGAGCCATAAGTCGATGGGAAGTTTATTGTATGTATCGGCTACAGAGAGGTCTTTGGTGCAAGATCTTTGAGAATTATTTGCTATGGGTCTATAGTTTGATTTGGAGACTAGAGGGCAGCAGTCTGTACTAGTGGCACAGTTTCAGGTGAGACCACTGTTGCTTAGTGAGATTAAAAGCTCTCAAAATGCTGATACGCAGTTAGTTCGAATTAGAGAGTTGTTACAAGAGGGGAAAACTCTAGATTTCATAGATGATGGAGGGGTATTGAAATGTAAAGGGCAATTATATGTACCGGATGTGAAGGGACTTCGGGAGCAGATTATGCGAGAGATACATTACTCTCCTTATACAGTGCACCCTGGTACAACAAAAATATACCATGATTTGAAAGCTCATTACTAGTGTCCGAATATGAATGGTGATGTTGCTCGATGTGTATCTACCTATTTAGCTTGTTAACAGATAAAATTTGAACATCAGAAGCCCTCTGATTTACTGCAGGAGATAGAGTTACCGGAATGGAAATGGGAGCAGGTTACTATGGATTTTGTAGTGAGGTTACCACAATCTCGAAGGGGTTATGATTTAGTATGGGTAATAGTAGACCGTTTGACAAAGTCGGCTCACTTTTTAGAGGTGAAGACTACCTATACTGTTGCACAGTATGCTCAGTTGTACATTGACAAAATTGTGCAATTGCATGGTGTTCCGACAGTGATTTTTTCTGATAGGGGTACTCAGTTCACATCCCGTTTCTGGTAGAAATTTCAAGAAGCACTAGGTACACAATTGCATTTTAGTACAGCTTTTCACCCTCAGAAAGATGGCCAATCAGAGTGTACGATTCAAACATTGGAAGATATGTTACGTCTCTGTGTTCTAGACTTTAAAGGTTGTTGGGATCAGTATCTTCCACTGATAGAGTTTGCTTATAATAACAGCTACCACTCCACGATTGGCATGGCACCATATGAGGCGTTGTATAGAAGAAAATGTAGATCATCTGTGTGTTGGGTGGAACCCGGTGAGAAGCAGTTGGAGGGGCCAGATTTGATTTGTGAGACGATTGAGCAAGTTCTTTTGATTAAGGACAGAATTAGAACAACTTTCAGTCATCAGAAAAGCTATGCAGATCCAAAGAGGAGAGATGTACAGTTCTCCGTAGGTGATCATGTATTTTTGAAAATATCACCTATGAAAGGGGTGATGAGATTTGGAAGGAAAGGAAAGTTGTCCCCTCGGTTTATAGGGCCTTTCGAGATTCTTGATCGGATTGGTAATGTATCTTATCGGTTGGCCCTCCCGGCTAATTTGAGCCATGTGCACCCGGTATTCCACATATCTTTGCTAAGGAAATATGTGTCAGACCCTTCACATATCCTTCAGCCACAGGACATTGAAATTGATGAGGAGTTGTCATATGAGGAGATCCCAATGGAGATAGTAGACCAAAAGATTCGTCAACTTAGAAACAAAGAGATTCCGATGGTAAAAGTTTTATGGCGTAATAGGAAGATAGAGGAGTGTACTTGGGAGAGTGAGTCGGAGATGAGGAAGAAGTACCCTCAGCTCTTCAATGACTCAGGTATTAGATTTTAAACCTTGCTAATTATTAAATTCGAGGACAAATTTTTTTGAAGGGGGTGGAATGGAACACCAAGTCCTAACCGAGCCTAGTATAGTTAAAAACCTTCGGGAATTTCTATAAATTTATTTGGAATTAATTTGATGTGTTTACATATGTGTTTGATTGCTAATTGATTAATTGGGAAATAAATTAAAATAAATAAATAAAATAAGATAGCCAAATTGGGTTACAAAAATGATAGGACTTAATTGCAAAAGCAAATAAAAATTAGGGATTTAATTGGTAATTTATAAGGACCCAATTAAAGAAAAAGAGTAGGAGGGAGGAGTAAAGGGCATTTTACTCATCTTGATTCAATGAATCAAGGTATTGGTACATTCTAACCCTAAGGATGCATGTATAGGTTGCAAAGATTGCTTTATAAGCTTGGTTATATGGGATAGGATGGCATAAGTCCACTATCTATTAAATTAACCAAAATAATTCTGCATTTTTCCCATTCTCCCTCCCAAAACCGTGAGTTTCACCATTGAAGAAGTAAATTTCTCCTTTTGGTTCGGCCATTGAAGAAAGGATTCAAGAATTGTGTTAATTTTTGAAGCTTGGGTAGAAACATTCATCTCATCTCCTCCATTTCTTCAAACTAAGTTACAATTTCAGTTTGGTGGTGTCATTTGAGAACTAGGGTTCGTCCATTCAAGGAAATTGAGTAGGTAAGTTAATTTTTCTAGTTGGTTAGTGATTTACCTACATTTAAATGTTGTTTGGATGCTTGAATGGTGGAATTAAATATCTATTGTATAATTTTTCTTGGTGGCCGAATTGACTTGAGGAAATTTGGGAAATTTTGATTTTATGTTTCAATTGGGAAATTGATGTTATTAATGATGTTAAATAGATGTAATGAATGTTAACGGGATGGTAAATTTTGGATTGAACTTCAATTTAGGATTTGGCCATGAAACCAAATTGAGGGGGATAGGTTTAGGTGAAAATTTCTTCAATAATTCTGCAATTGGATGTTTAAATCTTAAATTGACATGGTGAATTGATGTTTGAGTGCTTGAATTGGAAGAATAAACTTCAAGGAAGAAAAGCCAACTTTAGACGAATGCCAAAATTGGGGGAAAAGGGAGAAATTGCTTAGTTTAGTGAAATTAGTTGATTAGATGTGTAATTGGTGACTTGAATTAGTTAATTGTAATTCTAATTAAAGAATTAATTGTTGATTTGGGAAAAATGCCCCAAAACCGAACCTAATTAGGGCAAGCATGAGTAAATTGGTTTGATTTTGAATAATTAAGCTTAGAAATATTAAATTGATGGGTTTAATTGTTGAATTGTGAAGTTGAATTACAAAAATGGAGCTTTGGTGCTTTAGCCCCTTTGGGCCGAATGGTATTGAGCTAAAATTTAGGGTTTATGAGTTAATATGTGTGTGCAAATTGATATGTGTATGTGATATAGTTAATTGATGGGTATTTGTAACATATAGGAATAGATTGGTATGTTTGTTATGAGTTTGAAATATGTTTTGGTCTTTATGACCTATAAAGTTCAAAATGCTTTAGCATGAAACCTGGGCTTGAATGTAAGCCCAAACTTGCTTTAATATGTTATTATGTGTATGAATTAATGTATTGTACAAGGAAAATGAGGTTTAAATATTGGTAGCCCAAGATTGACTTTGGTCGAATGGCCTATATGTGCATAAAGGGTAAAATTGTCAATTGACAGGGAATGTGACCATAATGTGTATATATGTATATATTTGATGTGTATTGTGTGTATTATGATGATTCAAAGTCTTACGGAGAGTAAATATATAAATATAGGTGAGCCTCCAGAGGAAGGGACAAGTCGGGCAGTCGCTACAACTGTTAGGGGGTCAATGGGCTAGCTTGAGGCTTCGTGCCTTAGCTACATTTTGGAAGTAAGTTTTTATATACAATCATTGCATTTATACATCATATAGCATAACATGTGCATTTGAGTTGATTGGATACTTAAAAATCCTAGTTTTATTTGAAATGTTAAATTGGCACCTAAAATGACCCGCCGAACTGACCTAAATTGTCAAAAACTTCCTACCGTAATAACTCGAAGCCTAGAAAGTGTTTTAACCCGAAACTTAGCCCAATCCTTTCCCCTATCCCTAAGCTTCAAATTGATACCAAATGGTCCATCTAAATGTGTTCCTAATATAGAGAACCAGAAACTCCTCGAAAATCCTAAAACAGACCCATAATTTGACTTGCCAGTTGCGTCAGTGCAACTAGGCCCCGGCGGGCCCGTTTCTTAACTTTGGCCAGTATGCCTATTTGATACATGTGATATGAAAATGAATTGTTATATGAGAAATTGAGCTATATTTGCGATCCTATATCCATTATATGAGACTTTTGCATATGATAACATAATAGGGTTACTACGACGGGGTAGCGGAATTATCCGTCGACCGTATGCACACTGGTATCAATTTGACCCTTGCTAGAGAGGGGAGTTATATTCTCTAGTCGTGAGAGCCGATCACTCTGATGTACCTATTGGTTTCGCGCTATTGCGCTACATATATATATTGGTTAGCACAATTGTGCATATTGGCCCTATTTACCTGTTGTATCATATGTAATGTGACTCATACTACATGCTATTATCGTTCACCATATTTTGAACATTTAATATGCCATACTTATAGTTCATTACTTGTACCACATATTTTCAGTACTATTGGTTTTATCCTTAGTTATATTGCTACTAACCTTTTCAGGTTTCGTTTTAGCCTAAATGGTATATAATTCTCTTGTATTTTTGTATATAATTACTTACTGAGTATTTTATACTCACCCCCATAGTTGTAAATCTTTTCAAGTGACGGTGAGGTTCGAGTTTCACAGGCTCATCTTTCTTCACCGTGGACATTAGACACATCTATGTAAATATTATGGATTAATCTTTTATTCCACAAATTTCTCTAGTAGCTCCATAGTACTGTAATCTTAAGTATGAGTAATTAGATTTGGTATGTATGTAATTATCTATGTGTGGATGTTGGTTTAGTTACCTATTTTGGGTATTATAACAGGTATGATATGATAATAGTTATGATGTGAATTGAGAAGTATGAATGAATTGATGTAGTAGAGATGAAGTTGAGTTGGGAAATGATATTGGAAGTGCTTAATTGATAAATTGGTAAATTAGCATGTTGAAAATACAGAGGAAACTCTGCCGGATTTTCGGCAGGACATTGGCATAATGTATATGTATGAGAATTGGCATAAGAAATAATATAGTATAATATGAAGGAACTAGGATGATATATGAGCTTTTAGAGTGAATAAAGTTATGAGTATTAAATATGTTGTATTAGGGGTTCATCGTGGTACTGGTAGCCTCTGACGGATCTCTTACCCATGGACCGTCGCGCTTCCTGGTTTGGGTCGTGACATTAAGGCATCTTTCCAGCAACTTCATCTCGAATGGAGATGTGTTACACGGAAGGGCATGGAACAATATCCACCTCAGATGTGTGATAGAAGAAGAAGCTCAACAAATTATAGAATGGGTTCATAGTAGAGAGCAGGGACCGTATATGAATGGTTTTGCCTAAGGAATATTAGAAATTTGGGATACTTTTGGCTAACCATAAATGAGGATTGTGCCAAGTATGTACAAAGATGCCATAAATGTCTGGTTTTTCCAAATTACAAAAAAGACCTCCTATTCCACTACAGCCAATTGTAACTCATTGGTCATTTACAACTTGGGGAATAGACATCATTGGTTGAATCAATCTAAAATCCTTAAACGGACATGAGTATATATTGATGGCCCATTGACTACATCATAAACTTGGTGGAAACAACCTCCTATCTAGTATTGAATGCTAAAAAGGTACACATTTCATTTAGACAAATAAAATTTATCGATATGGGCTACCTTTCGAGGTCATAACAGATAATGGCTCGCATTTCCAAAAAGAAGTAGTCAATATGTTCAAAAGATAAAAGATCCAGCATCATATGTCCTCACCTTACCATCTACAGACAAATGGGGCAATTGAAGCAGCAAATAAGACTCTCAAAACTATCTTATAGAAGATGGTTACCAGTTACAGGAATTGGCATGAGCATATTCCATATGCATTGTGAGGATATCGGACTTTCATCCGCACCCCAACTAGGGTAACCCCCTATTCTTTAGTTTATTGTATGGAAGTGGTTCTTCTAATTGAAATGCAAATCTGATTTGTTAGGGCTATGCACAAAAGTCAACTGGATGAAGCAGAATGGATCATATGATATTATGATCAGTTGAACGCTATAAACGAGAAAATGATGAATGCCTTGTATCATATTCAGGGTTATCAACAGAGGCTTGCCAAGCATTTCAATAAAAGGGTGACCGACAGAGGGTTAGAAGAAGAAAACTTAGTCTTGAAGGAAATTAGAGCTCTGGTCCATGAACCAAGGGGAAATTTCAGACCCAAGTGGGCTAGTCTTTACGTACTCAAGAAGATTATGTCTGGCGGTTGAGTCATTTTATGGACATGGATGGAAATGAATTTTCAAATCCATATAATCTAGATCAGCTAAAGAGATAATTTGTGTAATGAGTTATGTAAACAGAACTATAAGGACCTAATTCTCCTAAGAAAAATTAATTGTGCATTAGTGTTACAGAGATACGTAGGCAACCCATTTTGGGTACGATCCAAATCATAATAAAACTATCATTTTTTTGTGCCAAAATTAATTAACTTTTGCTCGCTAAATTAAAAATCTAAATAAGGCGGCTTAGGCAAAAATTAAAACAGCTTGGCAAGTCGAAAATCTAAAAGGGAAAAATTAAAGCAATAAAAAACAAAAAGGAAAAAGAGAAAAATATATAAAAATGTCTCATTTTGGTTAACACTAATCTGACAATAATTCAAAAGGCATAAATAATAAATTTTGGTCCATTCATCATAGCAAATTGTCAAAAATAAGCTCCTATCTCGTTTTATTCAAATCATAAAAAAATCCCAAGTTCAAACTAGTGTCAAAAATATCCAAGTCAAAACAAGAGTACTAAACTAATCCTTGATGGACAGAAACTAAAAAGTCAAATCCTAATTGCGAGTCTTCTTCCTCTTAGGATGGATGTCCCTGTCATCATCAGAATCCTTATCATCATCATCATCAACCTCAATCTCCAACTACTCTATTAAAGTCTCTACCAGCAGTCACTTTCTCAGAGTCTCTAATGTCAACTGGTTTTTCAAAAATCCCTCTCGTTAAGCAGATCCATCCTTGTCACCTCTGTCACTCCACCAATTCATGCCTTTGTGTCAGTCATAGGAATAGGTGAGTCATCTGTCTCCATCCCTGCCTCCAGCTTTTTTATCAAGGTAACCTGCCTAATCTTCTCAACAAGTCAAACTGAGTTGATAAACCATGCATTATACCCATCCAATTTATTTGATAAGCTAGTCAGTCTAATAAAGCGCATGAATCTTCTCCAACCATTCATTATGGCCTAGGCAATAGTACCAGTGATCAAGGATGTAGGAAAAATAACTTCATCTGGTAGAATACCCTAGGACTGACCCATCTGCCTCAGAATCCTAGTACCTTGATAAAATGTGGTCAACCCCATGACCGTTAAGTAAACCATCATGTAACCAAAGCTCGTCATGATAAAGGAATTGATCCCATACCATGGGTAATACCATAAGAAATCCTTTGAATTCAGCTCCAACAGCCAAGCAGTCCACTCCTTCTGAGTATTAAAATGGATGAAGGTCCTGCGCATGTGGTACTTAGCAGCAGAATAGGAAAGCATATCTAGAGGACCAACTACCTGAAGCCGATCCTTTAGCCAAACTTAAATCAATTTTAAAGCAAAAAGCATAAATTAGGAAAGGAATGTAAGCAGAAAATAGCCAAGCAAAAGAAGAAGTTTTGTACTTGAAGAATGACCGGGTTCACTGACCAGGATCCCACCACTCTGTAATTAGAATCCAAGCTAAGAAGAGTCTCAGCCAGAAGCATACTCATAATGGAACAGCCCCTATCACTATAGTAAGGTTAACTTTATCATCTTGAACCATGGAACTAGCCAAATCATGACCCAAACCCAGAAGCCTCCTAAAGGGAAGTAAATGTCTGACCCTGAACTCTGAAATAGCCAAAGCAGCATCTATATTGCCACCCAGAATAGCACTAAACTCCTCAAAAGTAGGGCACATCTCCTCCATGCTAGCTCCAAAGCAGAATACATGATCAACTGGATCCCAGAAGTTCAGACAAGCATTCATAAAATCCCAATCCACTTTCACTCCTCTCAAGGTCAAAACAGAACTGATCCCATACCTACCTAAGTTAATCATATCAATTTTGTCTAGGTTCTTGGTCTATAGGAACATATAGGGGTTGAAGTAAGGCTCTATGGAAAAGATATTAATTCTAAGAAGAAGAGGAACAATACAAGAAAATTACTGAAAAAGAAGAAAAGTAGTGTATAATGACTTTTTGTGCAAGAACAGGGCTTCAAATAGAAAAAAAAATTGAACCAAATAGGACCAAAATGTTAGTGGCACCACAAGTCTTGCTTGATGGCACCGCCCAAGCTCATTGGCGGCAGTACTTGGCCCAGCTGCCTATGCCACCACATGCACAGCTGCCCTTTGGCAGCAGATGGCCTTCATACTGATGGAATCTTACAATTTTTGACCTAGGAAGCTTCAAAACATAATTCCTAGGGCACTTTAAGACATGTATTGCATAAGTTTTAAGTACGATCTTACATTAAAGTTGTATACATTTTGCATAATAACATAAAACATCAGTTGCATAAGCATCCATTCAAATAGAAGGTGCATAACTGTCATAGCATGCATACATCCAGCATTAATAAAAGCATAAAAATATAAGCATCATGTACATCTCAAGAGTTCAGAAAGAAGAAAGAAAGCAGAAAATAGAAAGAGGCATCAGAATCTCAATTTCTCCACCTCCGATGGTGAGCATCCTCCTGCTGATGGGTCCATCTCTCAATCTCCATTTGAGTCATAAGGAGGTGATAACCATCTCCATCCAACACTCCATCCGATAAGTTCGCCGAGTATAGCCATCTGGAAACAACATTGGTAATGTGAACAATATAAACAGCAAAAAATTACCAAAGGATAATTTTCAGAGGTAAGAAGAAAACACATACCACAATGTTCTCAGGAAAGTCTGGGGCAAAAGGGTGGACTGCATCTAGAACATAATAAATTCTCATCTGACCATCACCCCCAATGTAAGGGATGTCTCCAGTGATCTCTAACAAATGGTTGAAGGCAACCTCGTCATTGTGTCCCGCACTCGAGCTCGAAACTCTAGTTGCTGGAGGAGCTATAGTAGATGTCCCTACACTAATACCCATTAGAGGCATGTCAGGTTGAGATTTGGAAGCAAAAGGTCCATCAAAATGAGCAAAAAGGCAGCATGGATCTCCAATATGGCCCATCAAACAGGTCTGGTAGAACTTTGGGTAAGGAATCTCAAGAAGAAGGAACAGAACTATAAGCGAACCAGCATAGGAATCATTTGTAACATGGATATCAGAGCCCCATCTCATGTCAACCGAAGGATGTTTAGGGGTGGCCCACTCCCCCAATGTCTAAACTCTTACTCTCTCCCCTAGATACTATAGTCCGTAAAATGGAAAGCGGAACATCAACTGAGAAAATGACATCACGAAGCAATTATATAGCATAGCTGGCATCATCTCTATCCTAGTCTTAAAGGGGTTGCTCGCCTCTACACAAGCAAGTAATAGTCAATATTTCAAGCCAAAATTGAAAGAATTAAGAGAAAAAAGCTGTAAATATCTGAGAATGATCAAGACTATTAAGGAATACTCTGATAATGCGAAAGTCACGCCTGGGTGGTCTCGTCTTATATTTCCTGTTCCATCTAATACCAGCAGGGAATGCATCAAGCCAAAGAGCATCCAACGTACGGCAAATGTGGGAAAATAGTCATAAGCCTAGAGCTGAAAAGTGGAAAAAAAGTCAGACAAGCAAACAATCATAATAAACAGAAATATGAAAAGGCGCAAAACATAAATGTACCTCCCAAATGAAGAATTTCCCTCCAAAATAAGTAAGTGCACCTCAGGAAAAATTAGTTATCTCCCTATACATAGTGCTCAGAATGGTTCCAGCCCAATCATATGTCTCAAGCTGTGACAAATCTAGCAAGCTAGGAAGAATATTCAGATCAATTGTGTCCTAACGACTACGAGTGAAGGTGCAACCCTCTAATGTCAGCATTATGAGGCGAGTAATAGGCTAAGCCGCTGGAAGCTCTCCACTAAAAGGCTTCATGTCTCTCAAGCATTCCTACAACTAGATGCACGTTACAGTACTCTAGACATAGGAAGGGTCATATCCTAACAATCTTACCATTTCCTCAAAAGAGAAGAAAACTCACTATTGGGGCAAGTCTCGAGTGGGCGAGATCTGAATCGCAACCCAATCAGTATGTACAAATCCATAGGGGTTACAGTCAACTCACCACATAAAAAATGGAAGGTATTGGTGGTATCCCACCACTACTCAGCCAATGCATTTATCAAGGCAGTGTTACTCTCATGAGGGGGTCCGAGTCCCAGGAAAGACACAAACCCAGTCGGCTCAATCATATCTCTCAATATACCAGTACTTATATTCTCTGTTATATAAATGAGGTTCAATTTACCTCTTTATTCCTAATAGTCATATGTAAAAGCAGAAAATGACAAATAAAAATAATGAATAAAAGAAGTACAATGCAGAAAGTAAAAGAGCAAAAGAAAGAAAAAAAAAATACCTCAATCCTGCCATCCCAGGAGACATGCTCCTCAGGCTCTTACAACATATCATTGAGATTTTCTTTCTCTCATGGAGCCTTATAGCTTTGGTGGCCCCAAGTTGGAGCAAACTCAGCTTCAGATTCCATAAAGAAAGTTGAGAGAAAATCTAGAGAGATAAGCTTTAGAAAGAGAAGCAATTTGAAGAAAATGAATGAAGATGAAGAGAATGAAAAGGGACCCCCTATTTATAGCCTTTTTAAGAATCTTAAAAATGATCATCATATCCCTTCGCAGCCGAAAAAGCCTAGAATCTCGATATCGGATTCATTTCAACTCAGAATGCAGCGCCATCAGTGCCATAAAAAACATATGATTTTTATCTATTTTTAGAGCTATCATTTGCCTAAATCAGACAAAGGATACTTCTATAGTTTAAAAAATATTAGAAATAGAAAAATACTGAAAAATCAGAAAAAGCTCAAAGTTGTCAAAACAAACCAACACTCAACAGATACTCTAGAATGCAATCGAAATACACCTATCTCATTTCAAGTAGACATAAATTTACCCGGTTTACTACCATTATTTTTACCCTTCAAAATTGGTAAAATTGATAAGGTAGTTATGAACATGTATTTTTACACCTCAAACAGACTCTAACCATGCTAGACTGATTAGCGATCAACCGGAGATCAAATTTGACTATGATACAGATAAATTGGACTATGCCAAAGTGATCGACATTAATCGAAGGTTAAACTACTTCAAATTAGGCGAATTAGACCAAAAGGGGCAAAAAATAAGGTTGGTGGCAGCCAGCCAAGCCACTGGCAGTGCAACCACCATGGCTTGGCAGCAGCTACCAGCATATGGTAGAGCCACTACAATAAAGAATAGTTGTCACCACCCTGCAATCCAAATGCCGTCAATATGAAGCCTTGGTGTCTCCAAGGGGCCTGCCAGATTTTCTGAATCCCACATCGTCTCTTCGTCTAGCCTGACCTTAGCTTTTTTGCTATAAATACAAGCCTCTATAAACTCCAAAAAAAGACACCATAACAGCTAAGTCGAGTTTTTCTTAGTTGGCTCTCCCTTCTCTCTCTTAAATTAATATTATTTAATATAAGCGGTTCACTTCTCTTTGATTTTGAACCGATTTCTTCAATTCCCTTTGAGTTGAAGGAATATAAGATATTTTTGGACTAATAATTCAACTTGGCTTAATAATTAAAAAATACTTTGGACACTTGGACTAATTTTGTTACCCTAGCGAAAGTTTCAATTCTAAGATGCCCTCCGCCCAAATTGCTAAGCAAGGTATGTGTTATGAACTCAATCTTTTCAAGTTAATGCATCTTGCATATTGCATCTCTCCTTCTTCTACTTTTCTTTAAATTGGTAAAGCATCAATTAAAGAACCAAAACATGATAAAAAGATAAAGGTAAAATTATACTTTTCTTAAAATCAGACCTAACCCCTTTGTAAAAAGGGAAAACTGTGTGGGTTTTGATTCCTATTCAAAAGGATATGCAAGCAAGTCGTCTCATAACTTCAAATCCAAAAACACCAAAAAAAATTCTTTTCCTAAATTTGTATATTTTGTAATTTTGGTGAATGTGTGGATAACTTAGAATCCCTATAAGGGCTAGAGTTAACATCCCCTGTTTTGGGTTTTGGTTGTAAGAAACTAGGTTTCTTTACTTTATTTGTTATTGTTTACTTGGATGTTTTATTGTTTATTTGATATTGTAAATTGCTTCATTCATGCATAAAGGCAATTGTTATAACTTGTTCATAAGAATAACTTTTTCATAAATCGATTATTAAATGGAAAGCAAAAATAAGAGTCACTTAAAATAAAAAACCAGGTCTTCAAGCTCAGTTACAGTTCGAAGGTCTAGTAATTTTATTTTTGGGTTATAATTTAGAGTCAAATTGGGTTTTTTCTTACTTTTTCAATAAAAATTAATGTGAAAACTCTACAAAATTTTCAAAATAAAAGTTAAAGAAATAAGTTGCAAATGACAGGCAAAAATTGTCTTTATTGCGTGAGAAATCACCCTAGAAAGAGCATATTGGTACTCAGACGAGGCCTCATAAGACCTTGCCCTATCTGGGCAATGAGCTCGAACATCCCAATGTCTATCCAACCGGAGAAATGGAAAATAGATATCCTGCTATCAGAAATGGCACCAAAGCCACCTTCCTCAACCCTTGTCTATGGAAATCCCCGAGATTACTTGAATCCATGAACTCCTCGATGACCATTTCCTAATTAATCTGGTCACCCACTACCATAGAGCTGGCAAGATCATGACTCAGCAACAATAACCTCTGAAAAGGCTAGATGTAGATGACGCTATACTCTGGGATAGCCAGAGGGGCTTCTAAACTACCACCTAGGATAAAACTGAACTCCTCAAATGTAAGACACATCTCCTCTATACTTGTCCCAAAATGGAACACATGGTCGGTCGGGTCCCAGTCCACCTTCACACCCCATAAGGTCAAAACTGAATTAATACCAACCTTGTTGGGACTCTTAGCCCACAAGAACATGCAACAACTGAAAGAAGGCTCCATTAAGAGGAAACCTAAAAGGAAAACTAAGAGAGATTTGATGAAAAGTTAAATATGGGAGTAAATGGAGTTGGTAGGTTTTTATAAAATGAGAGAAATAGCACTGTGCTGAAAAATTGGACACTAGAAGGGGTTAAGGTCGACCACTGAAGAAAGGGAGCATTACCACTAGGCAAGTCTGATGGTACCACCAAAGGAGCTTAGTCGCAGCACCAGCAACTCTGTCAGCCCTCTTTGGTGGCACCACCATGCCTACTTGGCGGCAACAGCTCCAACGGCTGGTGGCAACCCTTGTTTCGGTGAAATCAGATCTATAAATGCACAAAAATTAGTGTTTTTAGAGCAAACTAGGGCAGTTTCAATGCATAAATTCTCATTTCATAGTACAAAGATCACATTTTCATTTGCACATTGCATACAAGCATTTCAGTCATAATATAAAATTTTACAGAAAAAGTTATCCTGTGAAACACAAAGTCTCTCATGCATAGCATTCATCATAACCATAAATATTACATGACATAGTATCATGTTTGTTACTAACAAGTTGCAGAGCCAAAGTGAAAGCAGAAATCAAAGGCTAATGTCCCCTACGATGATATCGGGGGGTCATCATGCTCCTAGGTTCGACCTTAGGCAATCTTCAGTCGGGTGAGCATGCCAGACAAAGACAATTGCATCTTGTGCGACATTCGATAACTATGATGTGCCCACTCTAGAGGAATCTATACAGGAAAAGCAGAAGAAAAAATCAAGATTATTGATAAAGTATCATTTCCTAAGGCATGAACATAATACAACATGAAGCGTATCTCATCTCCATCAGGACAAGGCAGGGCCAATGGATGGACAACATCTGGGATATAAAAAGTTTGTATTCCTCATCAGCAGTGGCATAGAGGACCTCTCCAGACAGCCACATGCTAGCTCCCCAAGCAAATCTATCATGAATGAGCCCAGCTCCCCCATCAAGCCCCATGACTCCTCTTGGAGCAGAAGGACCAACTGTAGCACCAATGTTGGCTTGAGTAGAAAGGCAAGAAGAGAAATCCACAAAAATGCCTCCAACAGTACCGATAGCCATTACAGTATGTCTACAGGGATCTCAGACTCTACCCATCAGGCGGGCACTACAGAAAATATTATAAGACTTCCTAACCTTTGAAGTTGGAACCAAGGAGTTCCTCGAAATGCCTCCTTTGTAATAGGAATAGATGGGCCCTACCTCATATCAATAGGAGGATGCATAAAGACTCCTCTAGCACCAATAACCTGGACAATAATACATATGATGGTACAGAGAACAAAGCAACACCTGCAACTGAGACAAAACTAGACAAGACTCCAACTCCGATGGAATCAAATTCAGCCTGTCCGTAAAAGGCCTCGATCGAATCTACATAAACATCACATCAATCAGTAAAATGCAGAAAAGAAATAGATGGACGATAATAATGTTACTTGTCCAAGAATCACTGATCCAAAGAAGGCCCTAAGTATGTCATAGTCAACCTTATCAGTCTCTGTCTAGAAATCTCTCTTTCATCGTCGTCTCATCGAAAACAGATTAAGTCGAGGTGAAGATAGAATAAAAGCAATAATAGGAAGTAGTCATATGCCCAGCTAGAATAGAAAGATGACCAGATAGTTATGCAATACAACCAATCAGAACAATCAAACAACCAAACAATCATAACAGACAAATGACTAGATAGTCATGCAATACAACCAATCAAAGGAATCAGACAACCGAACAATCAGAATAGATAGATGATCAGACAGTCAGGTGATACATCCAATCAGTGCAATCATGCAGCTAAGTAAATAGAATAATCAAACTATTAGAATAGACAAACAATTAGACCATCAAAATAAGCAGAAAAAAGAACTAACAAATGGAATATATACCTCCCATATGACATTAGTACCACTAAAAGAGAAATATACATCACGAGATAGGTCCATCATCTCCCGGTACATCGTGCTAAAGACTACCCCACCCCAATTATACTCACTAAGGATGCTCAGATCTATCAAACTGGTAAAGAGATTCAGGTCAACTATGTCGCGAGGTGTGACCAAATGTACACCCGATAAAGATAAGAACCACAATCTTTGCAACAAACTCATATGGGATACCTTATCCAGTAAAATGTGCCAACTACTGTAATCGCTCTTGCAGCCATGTGCGAGGAACAATAGCATGCTTCCTAGAAGGGTGCTCAAAGAAGATGCCATACAACTCACCATCAAAATAAGTGGTCCTCCAATTGTCATGAAGAACAAGCGAGCAAGAGCTGAACCAAATCCCTGTCAGCATAGTCAAGTCCAAAGGCGTGATAGTTATCTCACCACACGGCATATGAAAGGTGTTGGTCGTGTCCCACCACCTCTCCATAAGAGCCTTAATTAGACCAATGTGGCTCTCGGAGGTAATCTGAACCCAAAGAAATGAGACTATGCTCGTCAACTCCAAAATGGTCATAACTGGATAACCTTTAATAAATAAAAAAATGAGGTCGAGAATGCTAAATTAGAACTACACCTCTATTTCTAAGTATTTTATTCTTAAAAAAAGGAATATATAAACAAGTGCAGCATTAAAAAATCAAAGCAACAAAAAAAAGGAGAGTAAAAAATACTTACCTTCATTTCACCTGTTGAAGACACATGATGGTCCACCTCCAGTAGTAGATTTTTCGAGTTTGAATTGCCCCACAGTGCCTCATAGCTGACGATCGAAAGTGCTATCAAAGATCGAAGCTGTCACAGCCTAACTTTAGACTATGACAGTCCTAGGGTACGGGTAATGCCTAAGCCACCAGTACCTCGAAGAACCCATGCTTAAACATTTACATTCATTACTTAACCTGTGATACATTTTGGGTGATAATTTTTTTTAAAATCATCATATTATCAAACATTCTTGCAGAAAAACTGACAGAGTTTCCTTTGTAACTCTGACTTAAGATATCCGTAAAACATATAAAAATGCACTCCCAATATAACATACATCCCCTTATATCCTCCATTTATCAATTTCAACTCAAAATTCACTTCAATATTTTCATCCATATCATATAACATATATACATTTTATCTCAAATTCATATATCATATATATGTACAATATATACATATCCATGTCATATCATTATACCATTTGATCATTTTAACATCATGCTTAAGTCAATTCAAACCTCTATACATTATAAACCAAGGAACTCTATACACAGGAGTGACCTCTAATACGTACATCTGATCCAAGGCTGGAGATGGTATAGCCAATGGATGACTTCTTTATTGAGGTCCTGAAAACATTGAACCATCGAAATGGTGAGTATAACTTTATACTCAGTGAGTCATAATATATATATATGAGTATGCAATAACGTTCATGACAGTCATATTTATCCATTAATGATCTGTAGGTAGAATTGCTAATGGTAGCATAATGAAATACAAAGCATGGATCATAATGCATATAATATAACAAGATATCAGTAACATAACATATATCATACTGTAGCTTCCTTTCATCACATCTCCCCCAATCAACCATGGCATAGGGAATATTCTTACCCTCCCTAGCAAGGGCCATAACATAAATCTGTGATCACAGTCGATGGTTTATTACTACACCATCGCAGTAGTCTTGTTATAGCATATTATATGCAAATGTCACATATGGCATAAATATATCAAAATGAATCTCAAATAGGACTTATATAATGATTTATATCAATGATAAACCCAAAGGAAGGGTTTTGCACATTTTCATATTTTTGCCCGCCGGAGCCCAGTTTGCGCTGCCACAACTAACTCCCAAATTACGGGTCCGTTTTCATTTTTCAGGCACTTTCTGATTTGCTTGGAATTCAATAAATACATAGCAATTTCTTTATACAAACATCAAGTACATATATATAAAAGATGATTGGGCTTGGTTTCAGGTCAAAA
>CANXYC010746582.1:0-38492 GCA_948193065.1 Aleurites moluccanus | reverse complement strand
TAAACTTGGTAATTTTAAATTGTGCACGTTCATTAAACATTAAAAACATCACAATTAATTTTAATTTTTTTTTTTTTTTTTTTTTTTTTTTTTTTTTTTAATGTTGTGAAGTGTCAAATTTTTTATCAGAGCTCTTCTGCTGCTATATAAGTCAGGAAATATAAATTTCCAGATTCAAATCCTCAACATTACTGCCCACAAAAAAGTCTATATAGAACATTTTTTTGGGCAAGATTTATAGCATATAACGTATTATTTTCGATCTTGAAACATTAGTGGGAAAGGAGGTGCAGTGATTAAACATGGCAGCTGCATTGGCTGCAGATGATTTGTCAAGGGTGAGCAGTAGGCAAATGGGCAGTAGGAGAAGCTTGGGGTCAACAAGTGTAAGAGAAATGTGGAATGGGCTGGATGCATTCAAGAAGAGTGCAAGACACACAGTGGATGATGACGAGGAAGAGCTGTGGTGGGCAGCCATAGAAAGACTGCCAACTTATGATAGGGTGAGAAAGGGGATACTAAAGCAGGTCTTGAGCAATGGTATGGTGGTGCAGAATGAAGTTGATATGACACAGCTTGGGAGTCAAGATAAGAAACAGTTGATGGAGAGTATACTTAAGGTTGTTGAGCAAGATAATGAGAGATTCTTAATGAGGCTAAGGAATAGAATTGACAGGTTAGTTTGAGTCTCTCTTTTGAATATATTGAATTAATCTATTTGGTGTCTGAGACAATGAGTAAAAGAAAAAGAATGTCACTTGTTCTTGTTAATTTAGAGAAACCAAGCTTTAGGAAGATATATGATTCGAAATTTCCATCCCGGTAACTCAGATTAATACAACTATTTTGATTAGTACAATTCAATGTTCTGTTCTTGAAAAGCAAAAAAATAAAAGATATAATCATCATGACTTCATTGCCTTTTCTCTTTGGTATATTTTCCAATTAATGCAGGTTTGATCAGTAGTCATGAAATGATAAAAAAGAACTAACTGTTGACTTTTGTTGGAACAGGGTAGGAATTGACATTCCTAAGATTGAAGTGAGATTCGAGCATTTATCGGTTGAGGGAGATGCACATGTTGGATCTAGAGCACTTCCAACTCTTCTAAACTCTACCCTGAATAAGATTGAGGTAATTTTTCTCTTTTTTATGATTTTAATATTTAAATATCGACCTTTCTTTAATTAATGTTATTTGATAATTAAAAGCAGAGAAGTTTATATTTCAATTAAGATTCAATAAAATCTCTACTTCAATTCATATTTTTTTGTTTTGATATATCATCATCATCATCAATATTTAAGTTCTTGGATATAGAAGGAACTTTGTCAAACAAAAAATGATGTGCTTGGATATATGTGTAAAATTAGAAAATTTCTGCTTTTTTATGGCTTTTAAGCTCCTCAACCTGTTTTACTTTATGCGTTTGTCAAGATCTTACTCAATTGTTATATTTACTATGAACAGGGAGTTATTGGAATGCTTGGGCTTTCCCAATCAAAGCAAAGAGTTGTTAAGATGCTTCAAGATGTGAATGGAATTGTAAAGCCATCAAGGTATGTTCATGAAATGTACAATTGAGGAGCACAGAACACTAGTTCTGCATTTTTCTTCGAAATTTCTCTGTTTTTCTCATTCTTTTTCACTTTCAGGATAGCACTGCTTCTTGGACCTCCTGGTTCAGGGAAAACAACTCTGCTAAAAGCACTTGCAGGGAAACTTGAGAATGATCTAAGAGTTTGTCTCCCTTTCTATCACTTCTTCAATGCATTTCTATCAGTTCAAATATATAATTAGTGTCATCTTTTCACACAATAATGAGTAGGGGGGACAATGAACAGGTTTCTGGGAAAGTCACCTTCTGTGGCCATGAATTTTCTGAATTTGTTCCTCAAAGAACTTGTGCTAATATTAGTCAACATGACCTTCACTGTGGTGAGATGACAGTACGCGAAACCTTGGATTTCTCAGGACGTTGTTTGGGAGTTGGAACTAGATATGAGATGCTGGTAGAGTTATCAAGACGAGAGAAAGATGCAGGTATTAAACCAGATCCTGAAATTGATGCATTCATGAAAGCCACAGCTGTGGCTGGCCAGGAAGCCAGTTTGATCACAGACTATGTTATAAAGGTTTGTTTCTTCCATTATGAGTTTTAGTATTGATTATTCTATATTATGGACCTAATAATCTGTTACTCTAACAGATTCTTGGATTGGATGTATGTGCTGATATTATGGTGGGGGATGAAATGAGGAGGGGAATATCTGGCGGACAAAAGAAGCGTGTAACAACTGGTATGTGTAAATAACATTATCTGCATTTCCTGCAAACCACCATTGATGTTCAAATTTCAAATTAACTTCTTCAAATTTTTAATTCTGTTTGCTTGTGTGAAATTCAGGAGAAATGTTGGCCGGACCAGCAAAAGCATTTTTCATGGATGAAATTTCAACAGGACTGGACAGCTCCACTACTTTCCAAATTATTAAGTTCATGAGGCAGATGGTTCATATCATGGATATCACAATGGTCATCTCTCTTTTGCAGCCTGCACCGGAGACATATAATCTTTTTGATGATGTAATCCTCTTTTCAGAGGGCCAAATTGTCTACCAAGGTCCTAGAGAGAATGTTCTTCAGTTCTTCGAATACATGGGCTTCAAATGTCCAGAAAGGAAGGGAGTTGCTGATTTTCTGCAGGAAGTAACTTCGAAGAATGATCAAGAGCAATATTGGTTTAGAAAGGACCAACCTTACAGATATATCTCAGTTCCTGAGTTTGTAGAAGCCTTCAATTCATTTCACATTGGCCAACAACTTTATGAAGAGCTTAGCGTTCCCTTTGACAAGTCTAGAACGCACCCTGCTGCTTTAGTGACCAAAAAGTATGGTATCTCTAATTGGGAACTCTTCAAGGCATGCTTAGCCAGGGAATGGCTGTTGGTAAAGCGCAACTCTTTTATATATTTATTCAAGACTGCCCAGATAACCATCATGGCTATAATTACATTGACTACATTCTTGAGAACAGAAATGAAACCTGGCCAAAGAGCAGGTGGAGGAAAATATTTTGGAGCACTGTTTTTTAGTCTCATTAATGTCATGTTCAATGGGTTAGCAGATATTTCAATGACAATTATTAGGCTTCCTGTGTTTTTCAAGCAGAGGGATTCCTTATTTTACCCTGCATGGGCTTTTGCCTTGCCTATTTGGCTCCTCAGAATTCCCCTCTCAATTTTGGAATCTGGACTTTGGATCATCATTACATACTATACCATTGGTTTTGCTCCCTCTGCAAGTAGGCAAGTGTTTAATATATTTTACTGAGTGTTTCTGGTTTTGATACTGTTTTTGTCGTTTAATAGTAAGAGATAATAAGAGGCTTTTTGCAAATAAATCTGAAATTTATTCAGGTTCTTCAAACAGTTCTTGGCCTTCTTCGCAGTTCAACAGGCAGGTCTTGGTCTCTTCCGTTTCATAGCAGCCCTTGGAAGAACAGAAGTTGCTGCACATTCATTTGGTATTTTGTCCCTGATATTCATTTTCGTGCTTGGAGGCTTCATTGTTTCGAAAGGCAATAAATCTTTCTTTCTTTGCGGCTAGAACCTGAATCGTTAGAGATATAAATCAATAAGCAGCTGCTGTATTATCCATATATACTAATTCTTTTACTTCCTGCATTTAATGTTTGGTGTGCAGATGATATTGCGCCATGGTTGAGATGGGGTTACTATGCTTTTCCAATGATGTATGGACAAAATGCTATTGCTATAAATGAATTTCTTGATGACAGATGGAGCACCGTAAGTTCTTCAAAGCATAAGAAAAATCCTTATTATTGCCGGTGTATTGTCACTTTGTCAGCATTTCAATGAAGTTCTCTGCATTTGGAAACATAAACGAGTATACCTTTTATTTTAGAGATTGAATCCCTCCCAGAGTTAAATAAGCATACTGACATAGTTCTCTCCTGGCGCAGCCCACTGGCAATCCCAGTGAACCTACAGTAGGAATTTCTCTTCTCAAGGAAAGAGGCTTGTTCACAACTGAAAGGTGGTTTTGGATTTGTATTGGAGCACTTGCTGGGTTTTCCCTTATTTTCAATATTCTTGCCATTGCAGCACTTACATATTTGAAACGTAAGTTCGTACCTTTATTTGCTAACTTTGTAAATGCAGTTTGTGATTAAACCCACATAATGCTTACTTCTATTCTTATAATTTTTTTTTTATCAATATCAGCTCCTGGTGACAAGAAATCTGTGCTTATGGATGACAACTCTGATAATAAGCATTCTGCTTCCAATTCAAAAGGTAAGCAGTTCTATGCTTATGCTTCTTCAGATGCCATTGGTAAATGTTTCAATGTTTGCTTGGAAATATGAGTACCACAATTTTGGTATTTACCACATAAACAAGGGAGTCAATTCAAATATGAAAATAGATCTGATGATAATCAAGATGTGAATCTAAAGTCAGGTGTGGCGTTATTGTATATGACTCTAAACATGATATCAGACAAGACCAATGCAAAAAATTTCATGCATTATAATAAGAAAGGTCACACTTAAAATTTCTCTCTTTTCAGTTCAATGAATTATAAATTATAACACATATGCAGCATTTGTATAAAATTAAAATAATTTATTGCAGGAATTGAAATGGTGGTGACAAATGTTGAAGGGCTTGCCGTTGCTGCAAATAATCAATCCAGAAAAGGAATGGTTTTGCCTTTCCAGCCTCTTTCCCTTGCTTTCAACCATGTGAACTATTATGTGGATATGCCAGCAGTATGTCACTTCACTATCTTCAGGCTAAATATTTCAAATTCTGTATGATATTAATTATATAAATTTAGGTGCATGAATATTTTTCTCACAAAATTTATTAGTGGACTTATTAGGAAATGACTAATCAAGGTTGTGAAGGCAGCCGGCTGCAACTACTACGAGATGTCAGTGGCGCTTTTAGGCCTGGTGCTCTGACAGCATTAGTTGGTGTCAGTGGTGCTGGAAAGACCACACTGATGGATGTGTTAGCTGGAAGGAAGACCGCAGGGTACATTGAAGGAAGTATAAGCATTTTTGGTTACCGGAAGAACCAAGCAACATTTGCACGGATAAGTGGCTATTGTGAACAGAATGACATTCATTCGCCATATATTACAGTATATGAATCTCTCTTATTTTCAGCCTGGCTGCGCCTTCCTGCTGATGTGAATAAGGAAACAAGAATGGTATGTTATTGTTACTTGATCAATAAAGCTAACTTTTTTTATATAGCTATTTATAAGTTAATCCCCAAATTTAACTTTTGAACTCTTGATCATCAACTTTCGGATAATTGTATTGCTCTATTGCTAGTGTGTGCTTGTGCATTTTTTTTTGGGCATCAATTACAAGAAATAGAGAAATATGTTTTTGAATGTGCTTCTTTTCTTTTTCCTCCCCTAACAGATGTTTGTAGAAGAAGTTATGGAGTTGGTTGAGCTTAATCCAATTAGGAATTCCTTAGTAGGACTTCCAGGAGTCGACGGCGTATCAACTGAGCAAAGAAAGAGACTAACTATAGCTGTAGAGTTGGTTGCCAATCCCTCTATCATCTTTATGGATGAGCCCACCTCAGGCCTTGATGCTAGAGCTGCCGCTATTGTAATGCGTACTGTGCGAAACACAGTGGATACAGGAAGAACTGTTGTCTGCACAATTCACCAACCTAGCATTGATATTTTTGAAGCTTTTGATGAGGTATGGTTCCTATTTTATATTTGTCAATCTGTAATAAATTTCTTCTATGTTGATTATTGTTTCATATGCTAAATTTCAATTCTGATTGTTACTACACATGCTACATTACAAAATTTAACCAGATCCTACTATCATTTATTGCAGCTCTTGTTAATGAAAAGAGGAGGACAAGTGATATATTGTGGACCTCTTGGACGCCATTCTCACAAGCTTGTTGAATATTTTGAGGTGAGTAAAACTGTTTGGATTTGTGATGAAAGGTGGACCCAGATCTAAAAAAATTCTATTGCAGTCCATACCAGGTGTTCCCAAGATTAAGGAGGGTTATAATCCTGCTACTTGGATGTTGGAGGTCAGCTCAAATTCAGTAGAGGCAAAACTTGATGTTGATTTTGCAGAAATTTATGCCAATTCTGATCTGTATCAGTAAGTAATATGTAATGTCTTATTTGATTATAGCACCACCTGTTAGGATCCTAGTTGGCTAAGGTATGGGACATGGTGAATCACACATATCTTCACAAAACTGGCATATTTTGATTTTATGCAGACGTTGACCTTCCTCTTCATCTTGTTGCCTTCTTTTAGGAGAAATCAAGAGCTCATCAAGGAACTGAGCACTCCACCACCGGGCTCCAAGGATCTTTACTTCCCTACCAAATACTCACAAAACTTTATAACTCAATGCCAGGCTTGTTTCTGGAAACAGTACTGGTCATACTGGAGGAACTCGGAGTTTAACGGTATCTGGTTCGTGATGACAATTCTCATTGGTGTTATGTTTGGAGTCATATTCTGGAGCAAAGGAGATCAAATGTATGTATGAAATATTTGCTAATAATGTTCTTGAGGGTTTATTTGGCATTGTTGTTGGTGCTACTGCTGAGAAAAGCATCATATTGAAAATGTTTGTTAAAGTTTGTCAAAGTTTGCTTTCAAAGAGAATTTCACATGTTCTAATCATAAAACTCTAACAGCACTCTCACGCTGTTTTTTCTAACAACAGTTAATAGTGGTTTTTTGAAAAACAATTATCAATCTTAATGTCAAATAGACTCTAATATATTTGGTTCTTTTGGGATGTGATATGAGGTGGTAATCCATCTTGTCTTCTTGGCAGTCAAAAGCAACAAGATCTGATGAATCTTCTTGGAGCTACATAGTCTGCACTTACGTTCCTTGGAGCTACCAATTCTCTCACTGTGACAACTGTTGTGGCAACAGAGAGAACAGTATTCTACCGCGAAAGAGCAGCTGGAATGTATTCAGAGTTTCCTTATGCATTTTCTCAGGTAAGCAAATATGAATTTAATCACGGTAACAGCTTTGCATATCCATTTTGTTCCTTTAGATAAAAAGGCACTGCCATAGGTTTTTTTTTTAAATATATGTTATCCTTCTTTTCTTTGCTGCAGGTGGCCGTGGAAACTCTATATGTTGTCTTCCAAGCCATTATCTATGCTCTTATTTTATACTCAATGATTGGGTTTGATTGGAAGGTGGATAAATTCCTATATTTCTCTTACTTCATTCTCATGTGCTTCATCTACTATTCAATGTACGGAATGATGGCAGTCGCCCTGTCTCCTGGCCCCCAAATTGCTACAATTATTATGTCTTTCTTCGTAAGCATTTGGAACTTGTTCTGCGGTTTCATTATTCCCAGACCGGTAAGTAGATTCAAACTCAACATCTTTAAGACTTGAAATTTTCACCTAAATGCCACGAGTAATAGCAAAATTTAGCAAGAAATGTAGCAAAACTGTCAAATGATACACATAATTGGTTAAAAAATTGTTTAAAATACAAAAATATATATATCTATATTTATAATTTTACTCGTGTAAACTCCCCATTATAGCAGTCTTGACATTTCTGCCATAATTATTGCAGAGCATACCTGTGTGGTGGAGGTGGTATTACTGGGCCTCTCCAGTTTCTTGGACGATTTATGGAGTTATTGCATCTCAGGTTGCTGACAAGAAAACTTTGCTTCAAATTCCTGAATCAGAGCCAGTGGCAGTGAATGTCTACCTTAAGCAAGTTTTCGGTTATAAACATGATTTTCTTGTACCTGTAGCTATTGCCCATGTTGGCTGGGTTCTGTTATTCTTCCTTGTCTTTACTGGCAGCATCAAGTTCTTCAACTTCCAAAGGAGATGAGAATCTTCATACAAAACCCTTTTTTTTTTAATTTTATGGCTGTGTATATTTTTTAGCAGCTTGATTTTATAATATTACACTTGTAAGGAAAAAAGATTGCAAGGAAAAAAGATTGTTTCGTTCCGAATTAGATTCATTTCTGTTTGATATAAACTAGTCTCTAACTACTATTTCAAGACAACATTATAAATAGGAAATTTTTCATTTTTGTTAGTGACCTTTTCTGTGAGGTTTCTGCTAACAGTAATCTAGCAGGCTGATAAAAAGCTTTCCATGTTCATTTAAAAGCTTCAGCAATCAAATTTTTTAACTACTGGGAAATCCCCTTGTCAGAAATCTGAAGTTGACTGTGATCGATCTATAGAAGAGATCTGACAACTGTTTTTAATTAAGACAGAGTAACTGCTACAATTTCAATACCATAATTGTAAATCAGTAGTCAGAATAAGCTCCATATCTGTCGAACTCTGCGAGTAAGAGATTGTCTCCAAAATGAATTGCAGGTCGAGATGCAGAATCTTCTTCTCATGCATAGTTTTCCACACATCAGCTTTGAAAATGCAACCATTAACTAGAGATTATAACAAATATGGGAAGGTAACTTAGAAAGAACTGTTCTGCTCCTTTCATTTATACGGGGGAAACAAAGAAAACAAAATTGATGAGAAAAAGTCAGAAAGATGAATCATCTCATCTATCTGCCATTTACAAACAGATTCTAAATCCCGTGTTGATAAAACACCATGGGAATGGGAAGCACTTTGAGAAGAAAAGTAAAGGTGCATTCTTTTTGTCAATAAAAGACAACCAGATCAAACTATAATCTCTGATTCTGTACCGAGCAGAAGCCAAAAGATAAACCTACCTGTTCAAAATACCCAAGACTAAAAAATATTAACATATGAAGGTCTCATTCAGTATTAAAAGTGGCATTTGCAATAGCCTCAATCTCCTTCTTGCTCTTCACCACACATCTCTTCTTGGTCTCAAAATCAAGCTTATCCAGGTCACTTGCAATGCCCAAATAGCCATATAGAATACTTTCTTCCTTGTCTCCGGGCACCCTTTGAGTTTCCTGACAGTTCTCTTTGCAGCCATTAAGCATGATTTGCTGGAATTCGGCCCTCCCATGTTTCTTCTCACCAAAAAGCCCATGAAGCCTCTCTGCTTCTCGCAACCCAGAAAAAGTGCCACTGAAGTTCACCATCATGGTACTATGATTTGCAGCTTTCCCACGACAGATATTGGTCATCCCTTGGTCACATCCCATACCTGCAATTAACATTGTGAAAGAAAACGAGAAACAAAAAAGAATGAGAAGAACATGCTATACAACATAACCAACAAGCATCATCTCAATCTATAGGAATCGCCCACAAAATCAAGGTTACTGTAGTAAAGGTCCGAAGTGCATCAAAGTCAATTCCCAAGCAAGCCATCCATGTGAAACCTGCCATATGACAAGTGTAGTGGCTCTGCATAGAAACCTTGAGTACACATTCTCCTTTAAATTCTTATAAAGAATCACAAGAAAACAATTAGAATTTGAAAATGCCACTGTTGAGGAAATGACAGGTAAAAAACAACAGGAATTTCAAGATCGTTTAAAAAAAAATGAAATTAGATAGATTGGTGAGAATAGGAAAACAATTGCAAGATCAGTAAATGATGAACAAAAAGATATGCAAAAAAAGGTTAATAATTTTAAATCATACAAGACATTGCAAATTTGGGAGAAAAAAAAAGTATAAGAACATAAATTTTATGAGAAACATTTTTCCAATTGGACTGTGAGAGAAGATGAAAATCATGTAGCCATCCACCAATAAAGGTGAGTACTTGAGACTCCGGATAAGTCATCAGTGTTCAAGTTTACTTACCTTTAAGGATATCCTTGAGTCCTCCAATACTTACAATCATACGTTCATTTAGATTATAATTTATGGAACTGTTGTGAATGAGAATAACTGGAGGCCAAATAATGAGGTCCTCCTTCAATGACAAGGCTTCAGCATCGGGCAATATCTGCCGAATCCATTGGCCATTTGGAACTTTTTTGGTATTCCAACCCATCAGCACACAAAGTGCTTTATGAAAACCCAAATGCTCAGACCTGGACCCAACTTTACAAGACCTAAATGCATGCTGTGCCAAGCTTAATGTGTCCAAAAATTCCTTGGAGCCACTGATAAGACATGCAGAAAAGTTGAATAATCAATAATAAAGTTCATTGAAACCAAAATGAACAGCAAACAATATAAACTATAAAAGCATCACTAAATCTTAAGTTCCTGATGAGGGATGTGAGAGGACCAAAATACTTGCGAACAATACACAAATATGGAATAAGTCAACACATGTTCTAAACAGTTTATGAATCACTGACTGCAAAATCTTTCCATAGTTTAAGAACAAGGAACCTTTCTAGCTCTAAATTAAGCCAGAAGAACCCTGGTTAGGATACTAAGGTTTCTGATCTACAAGGACAAAAATAAAATGAAAAATAAATCAAAGCGCCAACAGTCCTGAAATTAATCAAAGCGCCACATCTACGCAACAAATACATAACATTCAACCACCAGAAACTATGGTTTTTACTGGATGAATGTTCCCTAAGTATTGTTGAATGCATCTATTTTTCTTTTTAGATAAGAAAAAACATTACTGTGAAAGAAAGAAATGAGTGTACATTACGCTAGAAAAGGAATCCTCCTACATAACTCAAAAGACAACTAACAACAAAAACAACACAAACTAGAAAAGTAAAGCCATCTAATTAAGTAGATAACACCCAAAGAACCTCTATAAAAGCTCTGGAAGCAGGACAAATAGAAACCAAAAACACCACCTTGTCCCGCAACAAACTAAAGGACAAACACTGACTTCCGAATATGTGCATTGCTCTCCAACTATTGTATGTCTTATCAACCTCTGACATAAAAGACATAAAGGGAGCTTTATTCTAATTTTTATTATGATATAGAGAAAGACTGAGGTCAACTATGTAGCCATTATGTTCAAAAGAAATAATATGGCACTAAGCATCACTTGATAAACAAAGATTATCAGGAAATGCAAAAGGAATTGCTTTATTTTAAGCAATTTAGACAACAAACCTGCCACAAATGCAGCACTTCAGAATACCAGCTCCTCCTTGCTCCAAGTATTTCCTTCGGTTAAATGAATTTTCATTCAGAAGTTTCATAAACTTCAAGAAAGAAGTTTGCACAAACTGCTTGAATTCCTCAGAGTTCTCAGGCGGCTCAGTCTTGGCATATCTTGTCTTCTTCACTTCAGTGGATTTCACTCCTTGAACATTAAGGTTCTGCTCAAAATCTTTCAGAGTTGTTTCTTTTTGCAATTTAATCCAAGGAAGTTTTCGCTTAACAAATGGAGCTACCCCCAAGTTCTTACCTTCATTTAGAACAGGCCCCAACCGCTGCTTTACACTTCGAACCGGTCCCAATCTTTTTCTTAAATCTCTTTTAGAAGACTTAACAGGCTTGTTTGAACGCCTTTGCTTTGTTAATAGTACAAATTTAGATGATAAGGAATTTCCAGAATTCGCATTTCCATGAATGCCAATTCTATCAATCATCCTTCCACCACTCCCACCTTGGTACTGTTCCGATCTTGAGTTCTCTAACATTGACAATGGCTCAATTTCTTCATAACTCCAATCTCCATCTCCATAACTTGAACCAGGAATCTCATCAAAGGCATTACAATCACATGATATCATTATTTTCTGATTATCACCGTCCATTTCCATGTCTAAACTACGTTTTCTTTTAAGCCTCATTTCTGAAGCCTCTTCAGGATTGACCAGCAGTTGGGAACTACTTCCAGTGGAATACGATTCTTTATATGACATGGGTATCCTTTCAAAACCATCTCCATGATGTCTTACAAGACCATAGTCTTCTACAAACTGTAAATTCTCAGGATTCATATTCAAACTCCTGGAATCCAATTCTTTGTCAGCTTCACCAAATGAAGTCTCATTTTTCAACAGTACTCTTCTCTCTCTCATCATAATATTATCCCTTGGAGAATTGTCATTATCAACATCATTATATCCTTCAATCTTGCCCAGAACTGAGTCTAGAACACTAGTCCTTTTCTCTCTCACTTCAAATTTTCCCAAAGGTGAAGAAGAGACATAGCCACCACCACCGCCCCCAGCAGCAGTGAGCACATAATTTCTGCTACTCTCAGTGGGGTCCATCCAGTGGCTAAAGGAAGTTCTTGATGAGCACCCACGGCTATTTTCCATTGACATGGAGATTGGGACCACACTCGAATCACAGGACCCACCAAGATTGCTTCTTTTTCTATTACCATTTGTGGGTTTTTCATCTCCCAACAAATTGTCCCACTGAAACTTCATAAAAGTCGATTCTCTTCCCATTCTCAACAAAGATTCATTAAACCCTGAAACTTTTTGCCCCTGCTCAACTCTTTTTTCCTTGGACTCCCCTTGCTGAACCGAACCCATCTCAACAAACCGGCCTGTTTCAGATCGAACCGGGTCATTAAACCGGTTCAAACCCGGAACGCATCGGTTTCCTTCGAAATTTTCGGTTCCTGGAATTCTCAGTCGAGATGGAGACCGAGTTATAAACTCATCAACGTAAAATTGTTCTTCTTTCCCAGAGACCTCTCTATACTGATCATCATCAAGTTCGGGTCGAGTCGAACCCAGAGACCGATGAGAATCGGAAAACTGCCAATTTTCTTGAACTACAGAGTCTTTTCCAGAAAACCCAATTCTAAAATCAGTTTGTCTTCGCTCTCTCATTGTTCATTAACACAAAGAAACAAAACAAAATTGAAGGAAACAAAATAAAAAATCCTAGAAAATCAGGAGAAAAGGGAAAGAAACCCTAAGAAAGTATATTTCTTATAAAGGGTTGTTAGGGAAATATTTCAAAATTTTGCATTGTGGGTTAGTGGTTTTGTAGGCATCTATGGCTGCTTGTGGAATTCTAACAGATTAATCTCCTCTTTTACCAGAGGAAAATAATATAGGTCCCGTTTTTAAGGTTTTATGTTTGGTTTGTCTTCTGTTTTGCACTAGCTTTATATTGCTTTTGTTAGTTCTTTATATTTATTTTTTTGTTATTTTTTAAAATATATTTATTTATTTATTATTATTTAATACTTGAAAACAGAAGAAAGATTGTCACAAAAAAAATCACAAAAATAGATTTTTCTAATTCTTTCACACTGTTTTTTAAGATAACAATTTTTAATATTGAACAAAAAAAAGCTAAAATTAAAAGTGAAAATATACCAAACAATCTTGAACTATCAATCTTTTTGTAAAGTAGTCCATAACAAGAATGCTTGACTATCAATCTTGAACTGAATAGGATAATATCTAAATCTCTAATTCTCTATCTCAATCTATGCTTCAATTCAATGGTTGTTGGCTCAAGTCAGTTAACCTTTACATTACTTCTCCTTGGAACCATTAACATTATTTTACCATTAATATTACTTTACCCAAAAGTCAAAACTCAAGAAACTCATTCATTTGATTCCATTGTTAATTTATCAACAATAATAAAATAGCTTCAATGACAAAATAAAAATTAGGAAAATCTGGAGTAATAATAATGAACTTGCATGTCTTAAGGTTCTTTGATAAGTTGGGGTTCATTGATAAGTGAGGGTTCATTGATAAGTGGTGGAGAGTCTTTCCCATTTGAGTCCCTAATTATTAAGGTAAATATTTAGTAAACTTAAATGTTTAAAGTAGCACCTACTTAAAATTAATATTAAAAATTAAAATTTTTAATCATTAGTTTTTCATGTTTGAATGGCTTATTATTGATTGCTTATTACTAATTATTTATTGTTAAATCAAACAAATTATAAATCAAACATAAAATCCATATAATGTGAAATGTAATAATTTAAGAGTGATTGAAACGCTCGATAAGGAGGTGATCGATAAAATTAATCATAGTGCGGATTAATTAACTCATTTAAAAAATAATTTATTTAAAATCCTTTTGATAAATATTTATAATATGTTATTTCATAATATTTATGGTGTTTCTTATATTAAAAATTGTATAATATAATTTATTTGTTTGTTTCATTTCTTTAAAAAGAAAAATATAAAGCCAACATAGCATGAAGCTTAAAAAAATTATTGAAAATTTTACTTGCACCATTATTGTGGATGAAGCTTTTGATCATTTCAAAGGAGATTTAAGATTGTAAAATTCAGTTGTAGTTTTAGTGCTAGAGATGAGTCCTATTTTACTTAAAATATTAGTATAAAATTAAAATAATGCTCAAATAAATTTGAATGAGTTTAAATTAGTATATCATTATTAAATTAATATATATGTATATATAAATTAGTTTGAACTCAAATTCAAATTAAATTAAAACAAATTTGAATAATTTGTTAGTTATATAAATCTAATTAGAACTATAATGAGAATTTTAAGTGTAATTTGGAGTTTGTTAGTACCAATTATTATATTTAATATAATGAAAAAAATTGAATGAAATTAATTTTTTTTGGAAATTAAATTGTTTTTAAAACAATACAAATTAAAAGAATTTATGAAACTAAATCACACAAATAGAAGAAGGGCACTCAAATTTTTCCCTTAACAAGAATTTGTATTGGGCCACACTATCTTCCCCTATAGTCTACCATTAATGATGGGCTAAACAAATATGTTTAGGCCCTGATTTCAGAAATTGGATAATCCAACAACGGGAGGTCAAATGATAAACATCAAATAGTCTCAAGAACTGTGAAATCTCAGTTAAACCGAAACCAAAAATTTGAGAAAAAAAAAAAAGAATGGTCTCCACTCTCCAAGTCATGATGAACCAAAAAAAAAATGCAGGCATGCACATGGAAACTGCAAAAAGGCTTGATAGAAGGTTTGGCCTACTTTATATCTAAGTTATAACTGCTTATGCAGTTGCCTTTAGACCCACACACACACATGCAAAACTGATGCAAATACTTTACATTCTGGGCTAGTGTCCACCGATATAATAAAAGAATTCTAAACTCATTGATAAAATTGATACTAAAAAAATAGAAGGGCTTTTATTAATTAGGACTTTGCTGGAATTAACTGGCCAGTTCTACCCAGCAATCAAGGCTTCAAAAGCTAACATATCTTAAGATTTTCTGTTTAGAGATACTTTCTATATTATAAAATAAGAATTTCACTTATATTAAGAATTATATATATATTTTATATTATAAAATAGTAATTACACTTATATTAATTAGAAATCATTATTTGTTCTATATTTATTTCTTTTTTAATTTTATTAGATGTATATAAATAGGACTGTACTTATTTGATTAATTTAAAAAGAAATATACAAAAATTTAAGAAGAAATATATAAATTTTCCGTAATAATCTTAACATGGTATCAGAGCTTATACTCCTACGAGATCTATAAATTTTTTTTCTTCCTCTTTCTCTGTGCCTCCAATAACTCTTGTTTCTTTCGTCTTCTACAGTCCTCCATAATTCTTTTTTAATGGCTTATATTACTCATTCATCCTCTAATCCAATTTCTTCTATTCCCTCTACCCACAGTCATCAAAATTTCTCTATAAAATTAACCAGCAAAAATTATCTATTTTGGAAAACTCAATTTATTTCCCTTCTTAATTATAAAAAATTTATCTCTTTTATTAATGGAACTACTTCATCTTCTCTCTTAATTATTCTGAATACTGGTAAAAATTCTCATGAAATTCAAAATCATGCATATGAAACATGATTTTTACATGACCGTATGCTTTATTCCTGATTACTCTCATCTCTTATTGAGAAATTTTTTTTTTTTCATTTGTGGTTGGCCTTACTACATTTTTATAAGTTCAGCTTATTAAATTTGATGATCAGCTTCCTGATATTTTTACGAAACCCTTGGGTCAGCGTTTGTTCATTTCAAATCGTATCAAATTACACCTTCAGGCTCTTCTGACATCAACTTGAGGGGTGTTAGAGATACTTCTTATATTATAAAATATGAATTTCACTTGTATTAAGAATTATGTATATTTCTTATATTGTAGAATAGGAATTACACTTGTATTAATTAGGAATCATTATTTATTTTATATTTGTTTCTCTTTTAGTTTTATTAGATGTGTATAAATAGGACTGTACTCATTTGATTAATTTAAGAAGACATATACAAACTTCCCACAATAATCTTAACAGTAGAATCATAACAAAGTTTTCATTACTAAAACATGCTTGTATCCTAACTAAAAAATGGAGGGACTAGCAGTCTAGTTCATAATTTATTAATTACCCGCAAATGATGGATGAAATATTAAAAATATTAACTGTTTTTATTTAGAGATGGAGGTATTATATGATTCAGATGGGTCAGAGTCATTCGGAGGAAAAAAAATTTATTAATTTATAAAAAAAAATATTTAATCCATTTAAATGTAATTTTTTTTACATATAATTTATTATCTGCTCTCCCAAAATTAATTAAAAATATTATTAGTCTATAAAATTTTTTTTATTTGGTCCATTGAAAATTAACTTTTTAGATAAAATTAATTTTCGACTTATTCAATATTAATTTTCGAAATTGGTCCTTATTTCTATTCTCATTTTTTTTTTTATTGTATAGCGAGAAAATTCATAAAAGGATAAGATGGTAAAGATTTAACTATTTCACCTCTATATATAGAGAGAGAGAGACAAACACTAATACCTTTCTTTATCATCACTGCCCTCATTGTTGCATGGAATGTATTTTAATTCCAAAATATAGCTAAGTTGAACTATCCAACCTGTTAATTCATGATATGATTTTACATAATAATAAAAAAATTCTTAATTTCAGGCCAATATCATAAAGTGGAAAAAACATATATATATAAATTTAACTTCGACTAAAATTTAAAATTAAGACATTTCAATTTTGAAGACGATTTCAATATCAGTATACTAATATATCAGTATACTCGTCACTCATTATTAAAAAAACATACCTTTAACCGCAGAAAGTGCAAACCTGCTAAAGATATATATAATAACCCAAAATCAAGGTTGGCTTAAGCAGTAATTGATCAAGAAAATAGAGGGGAAAAAAAAGGATATTAGCATATAATTGTGAATAATTAGATTAAATTAACAACAAGAACAGGAACTTTGTCAGCTGGACAGTCACATGCGTAATGTATACATCCTTTTTCAAAGTGTTAATTTCATATGTCCCTACACATAAAATTAAAGGTGAAAAAGGAAAAACAATATCATCAATTTAATCATTAATCACACTGTATGATAATTCATTTTAATATTTTTTTTTTTTGAATTTGAAAACAAACTATATGGGCGGTTATGCACTTGGAAATAAATTCCTTATTTGTTTCTTTCTTCTTTTCCCTTAAAAAAAGGGGAAAAAAGGCACAAAATTAGCCTACAAAGTTTCATATATATGAAATTTTTTAGCAAATAAGATGTGGAAAAAGAAAAAGAAAAAGAAATAAAGAAAAGCAAAAGATTAAATTGGAAGATCCTTTGTTAGAATTATATCAAAATAGAAGGGTAATGATATGTAATGAAATTAAAAGGCAATATATATAATATATCTGTAGCTAATTAACAATCTCTCCTACTCTGTCTTGTCCCCTAAGGCTCTCAAACATAACAAATTGTATTTTGTAGGTAAGCCCTTACTATCCTCCCCCACAAACAAAACTTTCACCCAAAGCACTCTTCTTCAAGGAAAAAGAAGATTTTACCTATACTTTTTAAAGACCTTTCAACCAAATTAAACCTATGCATGTTCATATATATATATATATATATATGTATATGCTAATGCTATAGCTACCCACATATATAATTAGGACTAATTATTATTTATAAGTAATGAGAAAATAATTGATTACCCAATACCTAGCATTGTTTATAATATTTCTTCAAATACACACTTGATAAGTATGTATAATGTAATCTAATATCATTAATGAAAACCTTTAAGAGATGGTAAGAGTTGTATGGTGTAGCACTATAATTTCATTTTTGGTTCATGTATATTTTATAAAATATATGTTTAATTTTTGACATCCTATATAGAACTAATATCCCAATAATTAAGTATTTTTCTTATAATTTCATGAGTTAAAATTTATCTAATAATATTTTTTAAAACTTTATAACAGAGTTAATATCATGTATTATTTTACGTTTTTAATCCTTTTATTTTAAATCGTTAATGCACATGTATATATTTTTTATTTTATACAAATAAAAAGAGAAGAACCACAATAGTTTACTGAATTTGTCAATATACTAACTTAAGAAAATAGCTATATATCTAACCAAAGATCTAGTTTATCTACTAAGTACATATAAAATATAATAAAATGAAAGAGAAGTTGACCAAAACTATATATTTTTTTTTATAAATAGTTTCTTTTTTCAAGAAGTAAAAAATCTTTTACCAAGGATTAATACATGCAATGTTAGATTTCATTATATTATAAAGTGTGATTAATTATGTTCATTTTGAGTAAAGGTGAAAAAAGAGAGAGAGAGAGTTTCAAAGTTGAAACTTCATTCAACAAAGGTGAAATCCACTTTTTAATTTTATGATTGAAATTTAAAATTTAATTAATTAATTAAGGCAATTTGGTAATTTATCTCGATATGTAGTATATTAATTATTGTTTTGTTGTAAAGTAATAAAGCAAGTTTGTTCTGATACCCTTTTTAAAGCCAGCTTTTATTTTATAAACCACACCTACAACAAGATCAAGAACACATATAACAATAAATAAAGATCAAGAAAAGAGGAGAAGAGAAGAGAAATAACAATGACAACTCAGAAACAAATATTGGAGCAACAACAATCACAAATGCAAAGATTGAAGATTAACTCAGGTCTTATTACTACTACTAATAATGAAAGTCCTCTAAAGGATGATAAAGAAGAAGAAATGACAAGATCAGCATTGGCTATGTTTCGAGCTAAAGAAGAAGAGATTGAGAGGAAGAAAATGGAGGTTAGAGATCGAGTTCAGGCTCAATTAGGCCGCGTCGAAGAAGCAACCAAACGCTTAGCTGAGATTAGAGAAGTAAGTTCAGCTCATAATTTTTCTTTTTTTATTATTAATCAAGCTTCTACCATGTTTAAATTCGTTAACTCACAGTCCTGAAGACAATTACAGTACTTTATATAGACTAATTAACTAGTTAGTTAAACAATTTATTTTAATAAAATTTTCTTTATTTTATCTTTATTTTTCTATTATTGCTTCTTTTACATATTATGATATTAATTAAGATATAATTGGAGTTTGAATTTGTACTCTTTTAATTTAAGAGACGATTCGAATATTACTGATCATTTTGGCTAAACAGTTTATTGTAATAAAATTTCATTTTATTGTAATATTATTTTTATCTTCTTCTTATTTTTATAGAGAATTTTGAATGGGATTTTCTTTTTTCAAATTAGGAGCTTGAAGCTCTCACAGATCCATTGAGGAAAGAAGTTTCACTCGTACGAAAAAGGATTGATACAGTTAATAGGGAGTTGAAGCCACTTGGGCAGACCTGCCAGAAGAAGGTGAAGTATTCATCTTGTCATTTTTCAATATTTTTGCTATTAATACATCTATATACCATTAATTATAATTTATTTTTGAGTTTTAAAAAAAATTATTTTATTTTAATTTATTTATAATTTTAATTATAAAATTATTAGATAGAACGAGAGTATACTTTTTCTATATATATAATATTGGATATATTTATGATTGGAGTGACATTTTTATATAAATAATAAGAATATACTCTTATTCTACCTAATAATTTCTCTTACGTAAAAGATTGGAGATGAAAACAATCCTCTCTCTTTCTAACTTGACGGGGTGAAATTTCCATCTAGTGATCTAGACTTCATCAAATATTTTCCAAATTTTTATTATTGACTAATTTTTATACGAAATTCACATTTTTATTTTATAAGATTATTGATGAGTGAATTATTTAGTGCTGATTTAGAATTGAGGTTAAAATGCTTCTCAAAAATGGAAATTGATTGCAGGAGAGAGAATACAAAGAAGCCCTTGAAGCTTATAATGAGAAGAATAAGGAAAAATCTCAATTAGTTTCTAAATTAATGGAGGTAAATATCAATTAGTGTTATTAAATATCACATAGTTAATTAATCCCATTACTTTTTATTAGTTAATTAATCCCAATATTTTCTTTTATTGTTATAACTAATACAGCTGGTGAGTGAAAGTGAGAAACAGAGGCTGAAGAAATTGGAGGAATTGAGCAAAAATATTGAAACTCTTAGCTAATTAATTAAAGGGAACTAATAATAGCAATAATTAACAATTTGTGTTATATAGTTTTGATGTGATTAGAACTATTATGTCTTTGAATTTGTTGTGGTTTTTAATCATTGAGGGGACAGTTTGCTGATATAGGAAAAGAAAAATTATATTATCTACCAAACAGGTTTGGTACTGAACACAATTTTTAAGTTTAGTTTTGAACTTTTTTCAATTCTTGATTTCAAATGTAAGATATGTTTGTCCAATCATGAAACTCAAATTATTTGCATGGTGAGTTATATTTTTATTTTGCATTAATTAATTTAATAAATAACCCACCTATCTATTTGAATATATAAATTGATTCCCCACCATAATTAATATCATTTCCTTGCTAGTATTGACATATTTATTGAAATTAAAGTTCAAGTAATTTTCCTATAATAAAGTGTATATCTCCTAGTAATAATATAATTTTTCTTTTATGGAATTATTATTTAATTAGAACTATTATATACTTTTTATCAATTTCAATATATAATAATCAACTTATTTAATTTTCTAAAAGAAATTTATTTAGTGCAGGAGTTGTAAATCCTAATATAATTGAGCGATAAGTATATTGCAGGTTTAAATAAGATTTAAAAATATAATTTCATAAATTTAAATATGATTCTAATGTATTAAAATCTATTAATTAATAAATTTTATTAAAATTTGATTTTTCATAAAAAAAAAAAAAAAAAATTGTAGTGGAAATGGGTTGAGGGGAGCTGTTGTGTATTTTTACACAGCAGCCCATCATGTGGTCCATTTTAACTATTTAAAAAATTTTATAAAATTTTTTAAAAATTATATTTTGATAGTATTTAATACAATGAATCTATTGATGTATTTTTTATGCTAAACAAAAATCATTTGGACAGCTAAAAATATATTATAAATGCTTTAAATCTAGACCGTTAAATATAATATATAAAATTTAAAATCATTTGGACAGCTAAAAATGTATTATAAATGCGTTAAATCTAAACCGTTAAATATAATACATAAAATTTAAAATATATTTTTAGCTGTCCAAATGATTTTTGTTTAGCATAAAAAATATATCAATAAATTCATTGCATTAAATATTATTAAAATATAATTTTTAAAAAAATTTATAAAATTTTTTAAATAATTAAAATAAATCACATGAATACACAACAGCTTTCTTAATCCAGTGGAAATATATACTATATTGAATGTTTGCTACGCATGATTAATATTTTCTCATGAAAATCATCAATGCATTTCAATGGTTCCCTGTCCATTGGTGATTGATTGTTCAACATCAATACCTATCCATAAATGAACGTTTAATTTGGCAAGTATCTAGAAACACATATT
This sequence comes from Aleurites moluccanus, assembly GCA_948193065.1. Classification (NCBI taxonomy): domain Eukaryota; kingdom Viridiplantae; phylum Streptophyta; class Magnoliopsida; order Malpighiales; family Euphorbiaceae; genus Aleurites; species Aleurites moluccanus. The sequence continues at coordinate 16,864 of CANXYC010746582.1, read as the reverse complement.
TAATATAAGAAGACAAAAATACAATACAAATTCCCTATCCCATTTAATTTATAATCTCTCTTTTCATATACATGTATTTATATGTCACATTATTAATAAAAACTGTTAACTATTAAAATATTTTGAAAAAAAAAAAGATAATATAACATTTATAAAGTTATACGAGATAAATGATGTAATATCAAATGAGATAAAAAATTTAAATTAATATATATATATATATATATATATATGTAATTTCTATAATTACATTAACAATAGTATTGTTTTATTTAATGCACCGTTATTTTTAAAAAAATAATATAATAATTAAACTTGAAATTTTTAACTTTTTATATAAATTTGATTTTAACTTAAATTCAAATATAATTAGTGTTTTAGTTTAATAAAAAACGAGACTAATTTAAGAATGAAATCAAAATCTGAATATCATAAATATTAAATTCTTTATTACCAATGCTAACAAAAAAAAAAAACCTTCAATTCAAATATGAGATTTCATTGTTTTGAAAAGGATTTTACAACCATTAACCAAACATTTGAAATTAATATTTTAGGGGATAAAGTATATTAAATTGCATGGATCTTATAAATTTATTTTGGTCGAGATTCACATGATCATTAGTCTAATAACAAGAGCTTTTTATATAAATATTAAAATTCAATTTATTTAGACATAAAACTTTGATAATATATTAAATTTTATGGACATAAAATAAGAAATTTATAAAAATTTTATGAAGACATAACACTTGAAGTTATAAAAAGACATGAATTGAAATTTATTTATATAAAATTAATTAATTTATATTAGGTTGAACACTTACTCAATTATAAATATTTTAGTTATTTTAAGTTTATTTGGGGTGGAATTTATTTCCCAACAATGTATAGCAAATTAGCAATTAAAGCTTGATCTAATTGTACATTACATAATACAAATCAAATTTTATTGTGTGGGCCAGTGGGCTGATCTTGATAAGGCCGGCAATATGATCCTGACAAGACAAATGTAGTTATATTTGTATGCACTTTGTTTTAACGATCAATTAGTTACCAAAGCATCCTATAAACATGTTCCCCATTTATGGGACTTCCTTAGATAATTACGGTACTAATATAATGAAATAAAATTTACAAATATAAAATTAAAATATGCAATGGGATGGTCCCAATTCCCAAACATTTGATCCAGTGGGCAAAGAGAAAATGGTGACTATGCTTCTGGTAAATCAGAAATTCTTATAGCAAAATATTGTGTTAATTTTTTTTTTTTTACTTAAATTCATACATTATAAAACCCACATTTCATCAATAAAATTTAATGCTATAAAATTTTTAAAATTTTAAATATCATTTTTTATAATAATGGTTACGCGGCTTAAAAATTAAAAATTTAGATAATATTAAATAAATAAATTTAAAAATAAAATTAAGTAAAAAATAAAAATTTAATTTATTACTTAGTTGATAATAATTATAACGAAATATAATTTTATTAAAAAAAAATTTATTAATTTATTTAAATTTTTTTATTGTAATTATTTTATAATTATATTTTATATAAATTAATTACTCTAAAGATATTTGATAGAAAAATCGTTCAAATATTTAACTTAATTTTTTATACTACAAATACTACAGATAGATACTTCGTTGTGAAATCATATTACATTCAATAAACATATTTTATATAAAGTTTGAATTTTAGGTTTCTTTACATCTCTTAGTAATTTTAGGATTCTTTACGTCTCTTATTATTTATTTGTGTAAATTATAAATAGAAATTAACTTTTTTCTTTTGGGTTAATTATAATTAGATTCATGTATTTTGGCTGATTATATTAAAAAGTAATGTATTTTTAAAATTATATTAAAAAATTTATATATTTTAGTTTCGTTAAAATTTAAAATCTTTATATTATAAAATCCGTTAAATTTATGTAAAATAATCATAAAACCCTTTATTTTTAATTTAATTTTCACTCAAATTCCACCAATCTCAATCTAATGAAAATGAATTCATTTTTATTTGGAAAATAAATAAAATAAAATTAACAATTCAAATGTGAAAACTAATTATCATTTATATTTATAATTCCATCAATTTAATTTTAATAGCTTTTTAGTTAAAATCATATTACAGATGCTTGTGTTGTTAACTCTGGAAGAAGAACCAACATTGTCATTTCTTGATCACCCACTTCAAGTTTTGCCAAAAGTGAAATCACATTCGCCACTGGCTTTCCTCTCTATAAGATACATTGTCCAATCCTCCAATTCTACCTCCAATACACCAACCCGAGTCTCCATTTCCACTTCATCTCCTTCCCTTTATCCATTTCTTGCACACCACCATCACCTCCTTTTTTTCTTACCTCCACTCCCAAATATACACTTTCGACACTTCCTCTATTTCCGGTCACATCTCTACTTCTCAAGTGCATGCCTTGGTTTCACATTAATCTTGTCGATTTTCCAATTGATAAGTAAGGAATCATCAACTTGCCTTGCATCCAATTTATAACCTAGCCCAAAATCCCAAATAAAACTTGATTTTCTCCTAAGCCAAAATTAACCTAGAATTCTTATCAGAAAATAATAAGACAACTCCTTTAAAAATAGAACCTACCGATTGAATGTCACTATTTCTTGTAGAAATAGAATTCATTACTTGGAAAACGCAAAAAAGTACAAAAATAAGAAAGAATCAAATGTTTGAAGTATTTCTTACTGTTATTACCATAATCATTTCTCATACCAACAATGGCTAAGCGAATGGCGTTAGACGATTGACAATGGGCTATAGATTGGATGGCAAATTCGTCTCCCTTCCCTCACCCATTCAATGCTCCCTGCTATACACCCGCCTGTGTCGGAGACGGTTGGTATTGTCTCTTCTCTGTTTTAGACTTGATGTGATTACCTGTTTGCATCAATGGTGCGACCTATTGGTGCTGGTTCGTGATTTCCTCATGAGATGGGTTGGGCTGTCAACGATGATGGCCTTGGAGATACGTTGCTATCCAGTTCGGAGCCAAGATTGAGATTATGGCGCATAAACCTTCTTGGACTTCTTCTTGCTCGGAGTTGGTGCAGGAACTTTTGCAGTTGGATTAACCATTAGAGCCAGTGGAGCATTTTCTAGAGGAGGGCTTGTCGGTGGAGTAACTTTTGCAGGTGATGGAGGCTTGGACATACTGTTGAATACGTCTTTTTATGGTGGTGGTTGTATAAGAAGGTATTGATGATATGGTTTTGGGTTATTGTGAAATGAAGAAAAAGAAGATGGGTGGGTTTTGGGGTAGATAAATAATATGAGCATTTTAGGTATTTAAAAAAATATTTAACAAAAGTTGACTTTTTACTCATTGACTAATGAAAAAATACGAAATTTTTTACGAAAGGTCTTAATAGTATAACGAAACCAAAATGTAGGGTTTTTTAATATAATTTTAAAAATAAGGGAATTTTTTAGAATAATCAGTTAAAATGCAGAGATCTCATAATAATTAATCATTTTCTTTTTTAGATAAAAAAATGTTTCTCATTTATGAAAATAAATTATATAATTAACATTAAACAAAATATAAAATTTTACAAATCACATAAATCATGTTCTTGAATCAAATTTGAAAAATGATAATTCATGAGTAGAAAGACGATGATCATATTACAGTAAGCACGCTTCGCAATTTGATTTTTATTTTTTCAAATGAGTTCGATAGCACAATTACAAATATCTAATCGATATTTTTATTAAAATTTTCAACGTAAATTTCATAGAAAAATAATAATAACTTCTAAATTGATAAAAAAGAAAAAAAGAAAATACAATTCTCATCAAGAGAATAAAAATAAACACAAACACAAAAAAAAAAAAATACAAAAAAATTTTCAAGGGGCAAATTATATTTATTGATACAAATAAAAGCTAAGAAAAAGTGAAAAAAAAAATGGTTATGTTATATTATTATTTGTTTCTTCGACAAAAGATAATATTCAAAATTCTATTAGAATTTAAATTTTATAAGCCAACAACAATCTTTCTTCCCATTGTTAAAAATAAAAAAATAAAAAAAATTTCAAACCTAGATTCCCTTCACAAGCTGCACCAGCTTTTCCATTGCCAAAACCATCTCTTCTTCTCCTTTCTCCCTAATTTTTCTACTCGATTCTTTAGCTCTTCTTCTAACTTCTTTTCCTTTTTCTTTCACCATAGCTTCATTAATCCCTTTTGCCATTTCTTCTCTATCAATCTTTTCACCATTTCTTGGCACCTCCAAGCCCACACCAATCTCCACTACTAGCCTAGCATTCAAGGGTTGGTCAAGGTGCATCGGCATTGCTATAATTGGCACACCGAATACAATTCCCTCTAGGGTAGAACTCCAACCACAATGGCTTACAAACCCACCAATGGCCATATGTTCAAGAATTTTTGCTTGTGGAACCCAATCTTCCACCACTAAACCCCTTTCTCCAATTCTTTTCAAAAACCCATTTGGTAAGGCCTCTTGCATGGTTACTTTTTCTCCACCATGAAATCTGATAACCCATATGAAATTAACTTCGCTAAGCTCTAACCCAATTGCCATTTCCTCCATTTCTTCTCTAGAAAGAAAATACTCACTTCCAAAAGAAACATACACAACAGAATAAGGATCTTTCTTGTTTAGCCAATTCTTGATATATGTATAATAATTATCTTTATGTGTATAAGGTTCTTGAGCAAGAGGCCCAATAGTAACAATCTCTTTGTTTTGTGCTAAAATTGAAAGATACTCAACATATTTCTCTTCAATTTCTCTTCATGTCTTGATCAAGACCATGTTAGAAGATCTTTTTATACACTCTAAGTACCTTTCTTTGTTTGACATCTCATTTGCTCTATCATGCATGAATTGGGTCATTTTCTTTCTTTCACTTTCTTGAAAATTGAATTCTTGAAAAGGGAACTCCATGCTAGGAGGACTATTTGTGCTCCAATGGGTCAGGAAAGAACAAGCTGCTCCACCAAGAGTTAAGAACAAGACTGATTTTATATTAAGCCTATTAGCCTCCTCTGGAGCCCATGGTTGCAAGAAATCATAAATAAGAAGACTTGGTTTTAAGGTCTGTAATATAGTGTAAAATTGAGATTTTGCCTCATCAAAGGTAGTTTTGAGAGTGGACATGAGATGGGGTGGGAGGTTTTTTGTTGTGTGATAGTGAGGAGGGAGTTCTTGGAAAGAAGAAGGAAGTTGGAGATCAATAAATTGAACTGAAGGGAAATCCTTATTATGATTATTATTATGGGAATTCAAATTTTCTCTAATGGGTTCAAGATTAATTGGTGTAGAACAAATATATGTGTGGAAATTTTTGAGTGAGAGGTTCTTGGCTAGTTCAAAGAAGGGTGATACATGACCATGAGCCAACCATGGCAACATGAGGATGCTTATAGTACTCTCTCTTTTTGTATCCATTTATGATTACCCTTCTCTCCTTGATCATATTAATTTCATTTTAGAGCCTGATATATATAATAGTAGGAAAATTAAGGTATTACATACCAGTTGAAGTGGTATCTAGTTGTTAAAACATACTTATCTGTTTTAGAGATGGCAATGGGCGGGGGCGGGGGCGGGGGAACCATCCCTATCTCCACCCCCGCCTTAGCGGAGAATCCCCATCCTCGTCCCCGTTTCACATACGGAGATAATTTAGTCCTCATTCCCATCTCCGTAGGGATCCCCGTTCCCCGCTTAAATTTTGTATTACTAAATTTGTTTATATTTATAAAATTCATAAATAATAACTAAAAATATGAAAAAATTTATTTAGAAAATATTAATAAATTCAAACACACAAAACATCAACTAAACATAATTAAAATATAAATATTTTAATACATAAAAAATATTCAAAAATATTTTTTAATAAAATATTAAAAATTCAGCATACATTAAAATACGAGTACTTAAACAAATTTAATCTAATAAGTGCTTTCAATAAACTCCAATAACCTCATAAAAATTATTTATTGAACAAATTATTCCTTATATATATATATATATATATATATATATATATGTTATTAATTAATATAATTTTATATAAGAAATAATTAAATAAATATAATAATTAACTAAGTATAATAACGGGTCCCCACGAGGTGGGGAATACACTCCCGTTCCCCGCCCCGTCCCCGCTAACGGGGAAAAAATATTCCTCATCCCCGTCCCCATGGGGAGATAAGTCGGAGAATCCCCACCCTGTTCGGGACAAACCCCCATAGGGAACTGGGATTCCCCATCCTGTTGCCATCCCTAATCTGTTTATTATACATATGATTTTTTTTTTTGTGTATTATAAATGATGTCTAAATATTAATTTTATTAGAAAAAAAATGTGCAAGAATATGACGCATCTCTTAATAATTTCCTATGGTCAGTATAATCTACAAATATTATAACATGATAACGTCTAATTAAAAATCTAAATTAAATAAGAAGTGATTAATAACACCTAATTATATATTAAAATATAATTTAGCGATAAATATATTTTTCTCAAAATAATAAATTCAGATCGATTTTTTCCTTCTCAATATTTAAAAAAAAAATAAACCTAATTATCCATTTCTTACCTTTAAAAAAAACAGAGAATGAGGTAAGAATGAACAAATTTGATAAGGACTTTTACATAGAGTTGTAAGCCTGTAGGTCATTTTGTTGTTAAAATAAAAGAAGTAATTCTTATCAGAATCTATTGCGGTCCAATTGAAACAGTTAATTAATACAAGGACTGAATGGATTTTGATCAAATTTGGCAGCTATGATAATTTAATTGGGTACATCTTAATTTATTCTGATGAGCGTACTTACTTTAAATAAAATATAACTATAAAATAATAATTTTAAAAATATAAATAAAAAAAAATTAAATTAAAAAATAAAAATTTTAATTAAATTATATTTTATTACTATTACTATATTTTAAATAATATATTAAAATTTTTTATTTAATATTATTTAAATTTTTATTTCGGACTCAAAAGCCAACTTCTTATTTGATTTTCTTTCAGCTTTACTGTTAAAAAATATTAATTAAAGATTAATCAATTTTATTTATATGTTTTAATCAGAAAAACTTAAAATATTACTAAAATATATATTTTTCTTTTATGAATTTTTAATATGAGACAGATATATATATTTTTTTTATTAAATCAAGCAAGTCAATTTAATACTTATACTTAAAATTCTAACAAACAAATATTTTTGTCCTTTGAATTGGTAATTTAAATTAAGAATTTAATTTTCTTTTTTTAAATTTTATTTAAAATGTAAAGCCCAAACACATAATATAGGCCTCGCCCCAACTTGTTTTAATAATTGCATGGAGTTTCAAGCCCATGAAACAGAGAGAGAGAGAGAGAGAGAGAGAGAGAGGAAGTAATTGCAAATGGAGAGTAGCGGTACCACTGATCCTCAAATGGTTCTGCAAAACCCTAGCTACGGAGGAGAAACAAGTTCAATGGCTAACAAAGAAGAAGAGAAACCGAAGGTTGTGGTGATAATGGGTCCCACTGGTTCTGGAAAATCCAAATTGGCCATTGATTTAGCAACTCACTTCCCCATTGAAATCATCAACGCAGATTCTATGCAAGTCTACCATGGCCTAGATGTTCTTACCAACAAGGTCCCCTTTAATGAACAAAAGGGTACTCTCTCTTTCTCTTTTTTTTCTCTCGTGGGTATGTTATATGTAGCTGTTTTTATGATTTTGTGGGTCGATTATGTGTGTTGTAGGAGTTCCTCACCATCTGTTAGGGACTATAAGTCCAAAAGTGGAATTCACAGCTAAGGAATTCCGTGATTCTGCTATTTCTGTAAGTATTTTTGGCCCATTTTTTTTTTCAATTGGTGATAGCTTTTTTACAATCATGGTTATTAAGTTGTGTGTTAAAGTTTTCATTTTTGTTTCAAATTTGACATATTTTTACTCTTATAAATCTAACAATAGGATTTTGTTTAACTATTATTCGCATTTTCTGGCTTGATTATGTTTATTGTTTTTCAGCTTATTGATGAAATACTGTCACGCAACTGCTTGCCAGTTATTGTTGGGGGTACCAATTACTATATTCAGGTAGGCAACTCTCAGATTCTTTCATTTTGAGTTGGTGTATTGGAGATTGTAGTGGTGTGAAAAATATGTATAGTCTTCAGCTTATATCTATTGCACTTGATAATTGCTGAATCTTAACATCCTAGCTTCAACAAGGCGAAAATGTATGTATACTGCAGTGCCTTGCAAGACCTTGATCATTGACATGGCAGTATATTTCAATTTATACTGTTGTTACTTGTGCTAGTTTCTATTAACTTCTCTAAATTTGTGTGATTTTAAACATATTTTTTAATGACAAGAAGTTTTCTGATCAAACTGAACTGAGTTGTTTCTTTTAGGACATTTGCATTACACAAGTTAGCTTGTGTTGCTTCTGCTGATACTTATTTGCTTATTGTTTACCCTTTTATGACTTTTCATTGTATTCAGGCTCTTGTGAGTCCATTCCTTTTAGACGATACTGCAGAAGATTTGGATGAAAGCTTTCAGAATCTGCCCCCTGGTCTCACAGCCACACCATTGCTTTAAATTTGCATTCACAACTTCAATATTATTGATATCCTCTATGACTTACAGGTGATGAGCAGAGCAATCAGGTGCTTGAGCTTGGGAATAATGGTTTGAATAGCTATGATTATCTTAAAGACCTTGATCCTGTTGCAGCAAACAGAGTCCATCCAAATAACCATAGAAAAGTAGGCATCACAGCTCCCTACTTGTCATTTTGCGGTACTTGAAATATTTGTAAAGCTATGTGTACTTGTGCCTTTTCCATAGACTTAATGTTGTTTTATGATTATATGGAAAAAAGTTTTACTGTTACTACCTATGTCATTCTGCTTATTTCTCCTATGTGTGGACTGGAATTCTTCTCCTGGCCTGGGGGACTAATGAATTTCTTGTGACTGATGACAGTATCTTTGGCTTAGTTTTCATTTTAATCGTGTTGCACGCGGCTTGTTCAAATCAGCAACTGTGCTTGATTTGTCTTCAACTCCAGTAATGTGTGTGCAACTTCGATCCATATTTTTCCTTGTATATTATGTATAATTTATGAAGATCAGACAATTACTTTAGATATCCCTGATTTTGGTTCTGTTTTGCAGATCAATCAGTACCTTAATTTGTATACAATTACTTTAGATATCCCTGATTTTGGTTCTGTTTTGCAGATCAATCAGTACCTTAATTTGTATGCTCGCTCGGGTGTTGTCCCTAGCAAACTTTATCAGGGAAAGGCTGCAGAGGTTGGTAATTTTTACTCTTGTTTGTCCATGTAATATAATATTTTTTTTTGTGTGTGTGTGTGTGTGTGTGTGTGTGTATATGCATATACACATTATTTTTGTGAAACTGTTTTGTAGAAGAAGAATGCTTCATGTCACTGAACTTTTGTTTCATAGTAATCTTCTTAAGTTCTGGCATTGCTGTTGAGAGAAGTACCATCCTGAATATGTTGATTAAAGGTCCTTAAAAATTGTTTAACATGTTTTAATTATTAAAACTCCAAAACAGTTGAACAAAGTGTAGTTGTGCAACATCTTTTTTTTATGAAGTAGTTTCCAATGTCAATGCCAAATAGACTATCAGTAATTTTTGTTTTAGGGCCATGGTCATTCTGTACGTCATTCGACTTTTTTGCTTGGTGCATAAAATTTTATAGCATTATATATGTGTTGAAGAAATATGAAATGCAATATATTATAAGAAGATCATTGTCTGCTTCAAGTTTCTGCATCTCTTGATGGCTGTTTTTGCACTTAAATGCGGATAGTGATTTTTTTCTTAGGAGAGATGAAACCAAATTTGCCTACATGCTTTTAAATTTTGTAACATTTTGCATGTGGCAGGGCAGAACTGGGGTCGCATTGATAATTGTAGATTCAACTGCTGTTTTATTTGTGTTGATGCTGCAATCCCTGTGCTTGATGAGTATGTGGGGCAAAGAGTAGATTGCATGATTGATGCTGGATTGCTTGGTGAAGTTTATGACATTTACAATCCTAATGCGGATTATACCCGAGGCTTGCGGCAAGCCATTGGTGTACAGGAGTTTGAGTGTTTTCTGAGAGTTTATCTTTTAGAAGGCAGGAATTATAATGTAAATGATTCTACTGATGAGTCTCTCTTCATGGAGTTAGCAAACAAGGAGAAGATGTTGAAGGATAATATTAGAGAGATCCTCTGTTCCTCTGATGACAACAAACTCAAAATTCTTTTAGTTGAAGCCATTGACAAAGTAAAATTAAATACTCGAAGACTTGTTCGTCGTCAAGTAAGTTTATGTTGCAACACTTTATATGTTTTTTAGGCATGCATGTGAGAGAGATGCATGTTTGCATATATATATATATATATGAACTTGCATTTCGATTCTCAGAAAAGTTGACTGTTTTATTTAGAGCATTGGATAATATCATATAGTTATGGTCTATGCAACCCCCATTAAATGTGTGTGAATATATCCAACTGAAATTGTACTCGGAAATTTTTGCCTTCATAATGCTAACATCTCTTGATGCATTGTTTGTTAAGAACCTAAATCTTCCCTGCATGATGAGAAATTTTATAACAATGGTGTCATTGTTATTATTTTTTTCTGGGAACAAACTAGTCTACTATGAATGATTTAGCATACACAACTTAGTTTTTGGAAAATACTAGCTCTAATTTACAGCTGACAGAGATTGACTCTGAAATTGTTTTTCCTAGTGCTGATTTAGCCCTTATCCTAAATTTCTGTGCATAAAGGGCAGATACTGCAGACTCTGACTCATGATCAATTTGAAAGCTGTAGTGATGCGAGTGTTGTTGTTTTACAGAAAAGGAGGCTTACTCGGCTTCAAACATTGTTTGGCTGGAATATGCATTATGTTGATGCAACACAATCCATATCATGTAGAGCCTTTCACTATCCTATTTGTTTATGATATAGAATATTTTTTTTGAAAAGCATCCTCTGGGCACTTTCCTGAATGAAATTGGATAAATTATATGTTCCAGGCAAATCAGATGAATCATGGTCTGCACAAGTAATTGGACCTGCTGTGGAAGTCATCAGATCATTTTTAAGTGAGGATGGAAACTTGGTGCCTGATTTAAGGGCTTGCAACGAAGCTAGGATCAAATCAAGTCAAAGGAACTTGTGGACCCATTATGTGTGCAAGGTGAGCAATGCATCAAGTAGTTTGAGAAATTACCTGTTTTCGCTTTTTTTTTTTTATGTCGTTTTTGCTACATAAATTGGCTGGTTATTAACACGAAGGTCCAGGCTACAAAATTGTTGTGCTTATGATGTCTGTAATGGTAGGCTTGTGGGGACAGGGTGCTTAGAGGAGCTCATGAGTGGGAACAGCACAAACAGGGCCGTGGGCATCGAAAACGGGTTTCTCAGTTTCGGAAGGTTCAAGGGAAAGGTGGTTCTGTGGTGGAGAAGGATATTGTAACAATACATGGTGACAAAGTTTCAGGATCATAGAACTCTTGTTATGAGCTGGAATGACCTCAACAAAACTCCATTCAAGATTCTTGACTTTTGTTGTATGAAAAGCCAGCAGGGAAAGGTATCGACTTGTATGAACCCTTGTCTCTGTTTTTCGAAAACTGTCAAACTCAGATTCTGCTTACATGATAATCACAGATGTCATCTGTTAAATTCTGTAATATATTTTTCAAGGAAAGAATGCTAGTGATCAGATGAAAAGAATAATAGCTTCCTGACTCAAGAATTAAAGTATATTATATACTAAAATGACAAGAATTAAGGATGGCTATTACCTAATAGTTTAATAGTTTATTATTGCAGATGTTTGTTAAAATTATTATTAATTGTTATCTGTTATTATGTTGAATCACCATCAAGGATAAATATTAATATTTATTTTTTATTTAAATATTATTTTTAGTGGATAATTTAGCATTTTTAAATAAAAAACTCATTAAATAATTAGTTTATTATTTAGCATTTATTATAAGTTTATAGATAAAAATTGAAGTGCTGTGAATTTTGAAACACTGACCAAATTTTTAATTTTTATCAACTATGATAGAAGGTAATTAATTTCTCTCTTTAAACTATTAAAATGTAATTATAAAAAGTAGTTTTATAGAAATTTAAACCTCAAATATATATATAATATATAGTTTGTTGTTGCCTTTTTCATTTTTCCATTTACTAATTTATCAAATTAAATAGCTAAAAATAAAAATATGTCGGAGAAAACAAGAAAATTATTAAATAGACTCGTGAAAATAATATATCCTTTCTCATGTTTAAGTGGAAACTATCCTCTATAAATAAACATTATAATCATTTAAATGAGTGTAAGACACTATTTTCATATATACTGAATGCATTGGATCCTTGTATATATTCTACCAGACAACATCACCCGCGCGATGCTGCGGGTAAGATTATATTAATTTAATAATTTATATATAAATGATTTCATAATATATATAATTATTAAAGAAAAATTAAAAGAATGTATCAAGTGAAATGAAAATATATTACATAATATATAATAATATTGAATTAAAATATAAAAATTAATCTCTCTGAGGCAATGTCAACATACTTGACCTGTAATAATAATATAAAAAATATAATTAATAATTTTTGGAGAGGCAATTCTTATGTAGTCGTTTAATAATTAAGGTCTTCATCAAATCTGTGGGTTGTTACTTCCTATCAATACACTATATGCACAAAAATTATACTATTTGTAGACTCAACACCAACACTCTCTTCATCTACCATTATATAATTATCCCTATCTTGATGTGTTCCTTAGAGACTTTAATGTAGGTGATTAAGGACATCAATTCTAAAAATAAATTTATTTTATCGCTGAATTAAAATATTAATTAATGTTAGTTATGGTGCATAACATATTATTGTGTATATTATCCACCAATGAATAGCTGCCAATTTGGCATAGGGATCGCCATTTTTGTTCCCTAAAGTAGATTGGGTTATTGGCTCTTCTACCCTTTTATAGTGAAGTTATTTTGTGATATTTAGGTGCAGTATAAACTTTCATTCGTAATAGAAAATAATGACAGCTATTGCCAGAGAAGTCATTGAAATGAATATGCAAAAGAAGCACAAATCAATTGCAAGTATTAAGAACGGAAAGTATGAATTTCACTTGCACCTTATAAATTATAATTTCCACAATTTGCTTGGTTGTTATTTTCATAGTTATCTCAGTAGCTGGATCAGAGACAGTAAATTCTGGATTGCAATCACAATAATCCACATTCAATCCACCATATTGAATAGGAACTTGTTCAAGTGATGCATATAAAAAAGATTTTTAGTGATCAAATCAACCAGCCAAAAAAAAAATCTATAATTAACAATGAATAATTTCAATCTAGCAAAATTAAAAAAGCAAAAAGTTTACTAATTTGAAAAGTGTATCCGCAGATTTTGATGGGCAAGTAAATACAAATTTGCTTTTGATCCTCTCAATCATAAATGGAGTGATTATCGTATAGAAAGCAAGATACCAAGATACATTGATAAACACCTAAATTACCGAACTCAAAACATACTATCAAATTAGCTTCCAACCCCAATAACAACACGTTTTAACACAAAAAACCATCAAAAAACTAAAATTACAACATACAATCAATTGTTTCCAAGATGCAATTTGTATGTGTGTGTCCAATGTAACAATTATCAATAACCCTATTACATATGGTAGTTTCTATATAAATCATTAAGAGCTCATTAATCAAAGTAACATGATTCAACAAAAAACTAATAGTACTATAACTTGAAAAAAAAAAATAACAACAAATACCACAACTAAAAATTCCAAAGTTAGAAACCCAAAATACAAAATTCCAATCCAAACCCATGAAAAAAGTTATAAACATTAACATCATGAAACAAACAGAGAAACCATCAAAGCACATTAAATCTTTCACATTTCCAAATATAAAAATTCATATAACATACAAAATACACAATAAAGATAAAGAACTATAATTCAAAATCACAAATCAAGAAAGAATCAGAATATTACATAAAAAATTAAGTTTGAACATTACTTTTTTTATAATACTTCCATAAACATTAATTAGCCTGATGGATTAGTATGAGAATAACAACAATATCTCTATATCCATTTCTTGAGAATAAAAAGAGAGCATTAGAATGGGTAAGCAACAATTTTCCAAATGCCCAATAAACAACAGAAGCGGGTTAACACATATATTGTTGACATCAAATATATTAGCTTGAAATTATGTGGTTTTCACATTGCATGCATAATTTCCTTACAACAATACATAACCATAATCAATTCACTAATCAAAATTATTCCTAGCAAGCTATTAGTTGAATGATCGAAAATTTATATGTAACAATCTTATACAATAAAACTTAACTTAATTTAAACACTGACATATTATTTATTTTCAAATATTCATGTATCAAAAAAAAAAAAAATTCAGACGGTTTATGTTTAATTATATTTACATGCACATGGTTGAGTTTGCCTAGATTTTATTGTTATTATTGCTTTAGATATAATGTTAGGTCAATCTTAGCTTTTCATTTAATAGTAACCAAGTGGAAAATCAAGTTATTAAAAAGTTTGATTTACCAATTTCTCAAGAAAGCATATTCCTTTAGTTGGGAACCTATCTCCAGTAATTGTGAATTAATGGATACATAAGTGAGTGTATTTATACATAAATAATATAATTACAATAATTTAAACAAATTAATTATTATTAGTTAATAATTTATGAAGTCCTTACACTGTAACAACATACCCACTAAAGGTATAAAGAATGTTGGTAGCCCTAATAAAATAGAGAAACATTGTGGTTTGACCAACCTGTTCCACACCTTGAACCTTCAAGTCAAAATTTAAAAAAGGTAGAGAGAAATTAATTAATAAATTAGATAATAAAACCCATGGATTATAAAACGAAAGAAAAAAATTAATCAAGCCAAAATTGGATTTTTTTATGCTAATAGTAATTAATTTCTAATTAATCTTAATTAATTAAATTAAAAAGCATCTGTCTATGAATAAAGCAAGCAATTGTAAGATACCAAGCAATATAAGCAGTCATCATCAAACCTAAAAATGACCAAATTTTACAATAATGACATGAAGGAATGAAGACAGTAGTTGCACAATATGCTCCAAAGTTTTAGGTCTATGTCCTTTAGTCCATATTGTCATTAATATGGTAAATATCATTGCAATTAATTAATTCATCCATAAATATTTATAAAAAAAATAAAGGAAAAATATCAATATCTAAATATTCTATAATTTTCCACATACTATATATATATATATTTGTTGTGTATACCTTGCACAAACAATCAACTGAATGACAGATCCAAATAGAGAAAAGTGTAATTGAAAAAAAAGTCAGTATTTCTCCAACGTTTCCCCAACAACCTATCAAGAACTCCAAACCACTGCGAATTAATGAAAACATAAATAATATATTTAAGCATGATTCACTCAACTTTGATTAATGGTTTCTTGCAATATTTTTGACATAAGCTTCTATAAAGGGTTGTTCACTTTCTATAAGACATTTTAGATTGCATTTTCTAAACAATCATCAGTCTTATTTCTAGTCTCAGCTTGTTTTGAATTTGCCATGAGAAGCATCATCATCCCAACCATCAACATAAACCTATCAACTCCTCTCCCTTCCATTGTTCTCCCTGTCCCTTGGCTTCCTGCACTATGCCTTTCTTTATTATTTATTATGCATTTCTTCCTAGGCAATAAATCAATAGGCATACCTTGAAATCACAAAAACCCAAATAAAATACAATGATATTCTACAACGAAAATAAAAATATGGGTGAAAAAGGAAAAGGGAACTAAAAAAGAAGCAACCATGAAACCCAAAAATCACATAAAACATACATCAAAGCCAAGGTAATGTCGTAACTAAACAACAGAGAAATATTATTCTATTTCTTTTTTTTTTTCAAATGAGCATCAGTTTTGCAGGACTTTTGTAATGGCCAAAAAAAATAAATAGATCTGCAAAATCAACAAAACAAAATAAAAATTAGCCTTTCAAAAACAAAACCACAGAAATTAAAAAACACAAAATAACACAAGAATAATAAAGTCATAAATATAAATTAAAATACAGGTGTCGATGTTTTCACATCCATATCTCGATTATTCTCGTCGCAAACTTCTGGTTCTAAATCTACAACAACATGGATTTGAGCTTTGAAGTCGTAGTCAGGGGTTGACTCGGTGAGTTCAGGCGCCAGGGTACCAAGTTGAGGAGTCAAATTAGCTCGACAAAGAAGCAAGCCAGGCATCAATATAATCAGGATGGTGTTCGGGCTTTTCGCAAGTGCACGAATCGCTTTATCAAGTAATAGAATGAGTAAAGTATCGTCCCACAGAGAGGCGTTGCCAATTACTGAAATTTATATTGTCTTTATTAATTGGAAAAAAATTAATTTGGTTTGGATGAATTTTTAAAACAAAATTAAATTAAATAAGAAATCTCAACTTGGGAATTCAAGTTATTAAAAGAAAACGATCTAGAATTTAGATTCCGTTAATTGAATTTAATCGGTTCATTGACTCAATAATGATTTCAAAACTAAAATGTTTGATGGATTGATTACTCTAAATTATGAATTAATCTCTCTCGAGCAAAAATCCAAACATTAACATTAATGCAAGTGTCTACTCTCGTGATCACCGAATCAATGTTAATTCATTAA
>CANXYC010746363.1:0-28307 GCA_948193065.1 Aleurites moluccanus | reverse complement strand
TATATATATATATATATATATATATATATATATATATATATATATATATATATATATATATATATATATATTATCAAAGCTATATTTAATTATTTTATTTATTATATTTAGATATTATTTTTATTTGAAAAAAATCATATTTTCCTTGAGATTATTCAATAATCCATTAATGAGTCACCTACATATTTCTAATTAAGTAACAATCAGCAAACAATTTGATGATTATTATCAAGCAAACAGCTTCAACTATTCTCCTATCGGTTACGTGAACACTTCTGTAATTGCCAAACTAACATTCTCTCTCTAAAACAAGTAAACAATGCCAATAACCTCAAATGGATCACTAATTGGTGCCTTTATTCACACACACACACACGCACACACACAAAATACCCACAAAAATCTGCTTTTCCACATTGATCTGTAATGTCATAGTTATTAAATTTGGACCTGAACAATTCAACCGAGAAAATAAAAAATTAGTTGAGCGGTCAAAAATTAATTGAGCGGTCTGTTCAGTTCACTCCAAATATTTCTCATTAAAATCAGTCTAAAAATTAATGAATCGATCGATCTATCCGAATCGATTTTCTGGGTATAACATGTCATAAAGCATTTTTGGCATTTTCCAGTACTAAACGACGCCCTTTTTTGTGCTTCTCTCTCTCCTTGTACCAGCCAAGCGGGTTCACGCTGTTGCGCCCATGCTATAGCCACTTACCAGTTATATGGCTTTCATTTTTTCTTTATGTGTCTGATGTGGAATTTGTCATTTCTGCTCCAACTTTTCTCACATTTCATTAAAACTTTTTTTTTTTCGTTTTTTCTTTCTGATCCACTTTTTTTATTTCTAAATTCTTTGTTCGTTTATGATATATATATATATATATATATTAATTTATAAAATAAGATATTAAAATTAATAGAAATTTGGATCATTATAATATGTAATATTAATTATAATACTAACTAATAGAAATATATTTTTAATTAAATTCAATTAAAAATTTAAAAATTAAGTAAATTAATTAAATGAAAATATTTTTATTTAGATAAATTAAATTAATTAAACTTGAATTATTTATTAAAGGTAATTTAGATATTTAGTTATTTAATTAGACTTATTAATAATTTTTTTAAAATAATTACTATTTAATTATATAGTTATTTTATTATTTAATTTTAGTTATATATGTGTTATATTTATTTTGAATATATAAATAATAATTATCAAAATATATCATAAAATTTATTTTTTTATATTATATAATATTAATTTAATTATTTTTTATTTTATATTAATTTTATTGATGTCACTTCAATCAAATTTCTGAATCTTTAACTTCATTAATTTTTAGCCAGACCGAATATGAAAACATTTCGTAACGTGGTTCCTGCAAGTTCAAATTAGCAATCATGCTAATTTTTCCACCTGCTCTGTTTCTTACACCATAGCCCAGATGCAGTCAATATTTTAATTTTACTGGTTTGACTTTAATTAAATTTCTAATTCTTTGACTTCATTAATTTTTTAACCAGATTGAATCTGAAAACATTATGTAACGGAGTTCCTGCAAGTTCAAATTAGCAATCATGCTAATTTTTCCACCTGCGCTGTTTCTTACACCATAGCCCAGATACAGTCAATATTTTTAGTTGTTGGAAGTTGTGATTCAATCACTGCCTTACTGTCGAGGATAATTAGAATCTTGGCAGATATAATCTTCAACTTTGGGCCTTATAAATATTCAGAAGAGGTCAAAGAGACCAATTGCTATGTCTTCAACTGTTTGATCATCAGGTTTAATTAATTTATGGATTATGAGCAACCAGGATGATATAATTATTTGGTCAAAGAGGTGAAAGCTACACAGATTCTCAAATTATTATAATTATATATATGGCAATGTAAAAGACATTCTGAGTTATCACTGCTCATAGCAGTAACTTTATCACCTAATTAACTATTAATAATATTTATAATAAAGCTTAGGAACAAATTAACTATAAAATATTTTTACCTGCTGCAGCAGTTCAAGATAAACTTATTTTAGTACAATAAAAAAAAACTAGATTAATTGCATATAAGATAGATAATAGTAATTATTAAGCTCCGCCACAAGTTGCATATATTATTTGTCCATCTTTTGTAATCTGATAAACCTCCAAATTAACAGGATCAGCAAGATAATTTGTCATCTTAGGCAGCCGCAAATTAATTTCTGTATGATCAAGGCCATAAAGTGTATGAAGTTTGTTCTTCAATTGTGCAATTGTCATTATCCCATGAACTGTTACACTATAACGCCCATTTGCTCCATGAATTTGGACTTCAAATAACTCAAGAGCATCAATATGAACCTCATCAAGAATTGGGTATGTGAGAATGTTTTCGTAAGGACCCAACTCTACTCCAAGGTAAAGCAACAGCATCTTCTTCGCTGCAATATGAATCAACGGCTCAAGTTTGAATTTGAGGGTCATAACAGTTTCATACCTCATAATCGGCAAGAAATAACTCCTTTTATGAGCAAGGACACATAAAGGCCTACTCTGCATTGCATACATACAAAAACCAATAAGCTCATATTAACTATGTTAATTAATTAAACAACATTTTATAATTAATATAATAGGATACAAATAAAATTTACTAGTACGCACAACACGGAGAATTAGGTCCAATTCCATAAGATTTGGCTTCAAATTCATTTTCCAATTCCATAAAATTAAAGTATAGATATTGATCATACACTTCATCGTTAACCACCTTCTCTTTAATTGTCAGTTTGATGTCATTAATAGTTGCAAGCTCATGAACTTCCACAGAGTACCCAATGAAATGGTACTGAATCTGGAGCAACATTTTATTAAATAAAACAAATTTCATATTCTCAGCTACTATATGCAGAGAATAACATTTGTTAATTTGGTTTTAAATTATGTGGTCATAGATTTTGGATGATACGGTTTCAATTTATTTTAATTTATTTCAATAGTTAGATCTACCACTAAAACTGCCATTGAGAATCTCTATTGTATTGTCCGAGCAAGATCGATCATCATCCACCCTACAAGGCTGATTTTATACAGGCCGGACCTTGCTAGAAATAATTGTAATTCTGTCCGTCCGGCCCGGTTATAGAGTCTAAATTTTATTGGGATTTTTACAAAAATATCAGAAAAAATAAAAATAAAATTATTTTTACTGTTTCTTAAATATATATATTTTAAAATACTATATGTCTAAAAATATTTTTTTAAAAATATAATATATACCAAAAATATCAAATATATATTAAAAAAAAAAGAGTAAAAGAAAAAGAAAAAAAAAAGAAATGTAAAAAATAAAAAAAACTTATATTTGTATAATTTTTCCAAATTTATTTTACTATGCTTTTTTTAGAAAAAAAAATGAAAAAATATTTAATAAATACTTCTTGTTTGGAAGTTTAAGAAATAAAAAATAATATTAATTATTAAAAATAAAATAATATTATTTTTTAATAATAAGTAAGGAAAATCTCTTATTCCCTTAATTTTGAAAAAAAATAAAACACAAATTTAAAAAAATAACTAATTTATTAATATCATTTTTTATATAAATTAATAAAATTTTCAAATATAAAATAATTATTATCCCACCTCATTTCATTTCGTTTTCTTTCTTATTTTAACTCCCAAAAGAGTGTCTAAAATAGTAAAAGTTCTAATTTTTTAGAGTAAAAACTAATTATTCACTTTATTTAAAAAAAAAAATTATTGAAATTTACTAAAGAAAAAAAAATTATATTTTCCTGAATGACATGATGCTCCTCTATTTTTATTTTTTATTTTTCAGTTTTTGAGATTTTTTTAACAATCACACAGTAGTGTTATAATAAATACAATTTATTAATAATAATAATTCTATAAAAAAATTAACGAATTATAATTTATATTTATAGAAAAACTTAAATGTATATTTTAATAATTTTACTATTTAAACACAATAATAATAACTGAATTGTCAAACACTTTAAAATTAATTTTAACTGCTGATTTTTAATTATTGAGCATAAATCACTATCACTAAACTTAATAGATCCTTAAATTTATAAATTTATAAATTTAATTCGATAAGTGCTAAATAGTAACTAATTAAGCTATAAGTAGTTAAGTGTTAATATAAAGTTGTCACTTCTCATGTTTCATAGAAAATAAATCTATTAGCAAAAAATTATTGCTAACTATTAAATAATAAAAGGAGCTCATATAAAATTGTAAAAAATTATTATAAATTAAAAATATATATTTAAATTTAGTGAAAAAAATAAAATAAAAAGTTGGGTTGAATACTTGTCTAAATCTAAACTTTACAGTTTTTAAAGCAGCAAGTAAACTCCATTTTACTTGTTATTTGATTTTCTTATAAAGTACAAAGTTAAGTTTAAATTTTCATCGTCATGATATCTGCTCTTTCATGTGGTTCCTGTAAGTTCAAAATTAGCAATGATGCTAACTTGTCTGCCTGCTCTGTTTCTAACACCACAGCCCAGATACAGTCAATTTCGTTCTCAAACTAATTGGTTGCTATTTGGTCAGTATTTTTTTCTAATTTTTTGGAATTTGTGATTCAATCACTATCTTTACTGTTGATGGCAAGGAAAATCTTGTAACTTTGGGCCTTACATGTATTCAGAACAGGTGAAAGACGCCAATTGCTATGTTTTCTGACTGGTTTTGGTGAAAAAAAAAACGAAACTCGTTGCTGATTTTATGGATTATGAGTAACCAAAACATGGTCAAAGAGGAGAAATCTAAAAATTAGCGGTTGGTTATCACAAACTCTCATCTCACATTGTTACTACTGAAAGTTTTCAATACTCGGAACTCAATTAAAATAAAGCATGACAACTAATTAACTATAAAATTCTTTTACCTGCTGCAGCGCAAGGTAAACTTATTCTAGTACAATATAAATTGCTAGATAGAAGTTATTATTAAGCACCACCACCGATTGCCTTTATTATGGTTCCATTTTTTGTAATGCTATAATCCCACATAGAATGAGCATCAGCAAGATAAAGACTTGTATTATCTAGAAACAAATGCACTGCTTTATAGTCAATACCAAATATTCTATGAAGTTCTTTCTTCAATTGTTCAATTGTTGTCCCCTGATGAACTAGCATTGGATACACACAATTTTCTCCAACAATCCGGATGTCAAATTTCTGAACAGCTTCAAGAACAACAGCCTCAGCAGGAACTACATAATCAACCCATGATGTAATCTCTCTTCCATTGTAAAACAACCCCATCTTCTCCGCTGGAATATTTATCATGCTCTCAAGTTTGATTTTGAGGTGAAAAATATCTTCTTTATCATTAACCAACAAGTGGTAATTCTCAGAATTAGCATTAATCCATAAATCCCTCATCTGCTTATATACATAAAAGCTCATATTAATTAATAAACATTGGATTTAAATGTAAATTAAAATTATTAGTACTCACCAAATGGAGATAGAGATAAGAATTATGCTTAATTCCATACGATTGGGCTACAATACCATTTTCCAATTGGACTTTTTCAAAGAATAGACATTGTTTCTCCAATTCAACATTAACCACTGATTCCTTAACTTTCTCTTTGATGTCAGAAATAGTTGCAAGATCAGGAACTTCCAGAGGGTACACCTTATTATGGTATTTAATCCGGACCAACATTTTATTAAAGTAAAACAAATTTCAGATTGTCAGCTACAATATGCAGAGAACAACATTTGTTTAATAATTACTGACTTGTAGTTTTAAATGATTTGATCATAGATTTTGGATGATGTGGTTTCAATGCAATCTGAATGTTTAATTTATTTTGGTATGGTAGAACATAGCCAATCGCCTTCTAGCTGAATTGCTCCCTATCCCATAAAATCAACATGAAAATTTACTACAGTGACTGCTGTAAAATTTGTGAAGAAAATTGGAGATTAGGTGGACCAAATCTTTGTAAAATTTA
Source organism: Aleurites moluccanus (assembly GCA_948193065.1). NCBI lineage: Eukaryota > Viridiplantae > Streptophyta > Magnoliopsida > Malpighiales > Euphorbiaceae > Aleurites > Aleurites moluccanus. The sequence continues at coordinate 22,303 of CANXYC010746363.1, read as the reverse complement.
TATTTCCTTATGCCTAAACTCAATATTTGGATTAATAACAGATTTATTAACTGATAGAATAGTTGGACCAAAAATTTCATGCATAGGAACTCCCTCTTAATTGGGTATTGCAGGCACACTCTGTGTAGCATCTCATCTTTATGAGCAAGAACAAGTTATTAAAATACATTATCTTTTATCCTTTAAAAATACTTTATATTGAAATATTTTAATATAAAATACTTTAATTTTTAAAAATCTTACATTTTTTATTTAAGTTAAATGAATTACTATATCATAAAATATTTTAAGTTTATTTAAAAATTAAAAGTGCTAATTTTAAAACAGTAAGCACTAAAGTGCTAATTAAAATAAACTTCAAAGATATAATAATTTATCATTTTCCAAACATTTCAAATATTAGAAAATGCCAAACGTGAAACCCAAAAAAAAATTTAAAAAAAAATCCAATTACATGTTTAAATTAACAAAATAATCTCTCTAATGTCAGAGTTCTTATCATATCTCAAATATGAAACCTTTTATGCCAACATCATTAGAAGTATTAAAGGAAAATTAATGGTTGGTTTAATTTAATCTGCTTTTGACAATTAAATTTTAAATTCTTTTTTATTTTTTAAATAAATTTTATATTTATTTTGAGAAACTATAATTTGAAAAAGGAATTAAAAATCCATTTTTTTATAAATCACAATTTCCGAAGTCCTATAGAATTTAAAAAGCAATTTATTAAAAGCCATTAATTTCAATATTGAACACATTCTAAGTATTTAACCTCTAATTAGTGTTTAAACTAGCCAGCTTAAACCCTATAATTCTTAGAAAAATAATATTTCATTCGTCCCACAATAAACATTCTAATTTGTAAAATGCATAACTATTAAAAAAAAAATTATCGATTTTAATTTTTCTAATTTATTTATTACTTTAAAATCTCTCTCCACTTTTCTAATTCTCTCATATTTTATTTCTCTTAATTATTATATCTATTTTCACCATAATTTTTAATAAGAGTATCATTATAATATTAAGATAAAATATAATTTATATTAATTAATAAGATAATTAAATTGAGATATATTAAAAAAAGAAATTTAAATATTTATTATGGAGACATGGAGTACTATTCTAAAATTTTCATTATACACCTGTCTCTATGCTAACTATTCTATTTATTTTTTTTATAAATTTTTAAAATTTTATATAATTTTAAGTATTAAAAATTATTAAAATAAATATGAGGTAATTAATAAGGTATTTCATACATAAGTTAAGAGTTTTTTTAATTATTTTTTCATATACCTTACTTGAATAATTTAAATGAGAAAAATAAAAATAAAATAACACTATAAAAATAAATAAATAAATAGAATAAAATATTATTTTTAATACATTTTACTATATTATTTCATAACTCTTTTTTTATTGAATATTATAGTTAATAATTTAAATTTTTATATTAGTACATATAGAAGAAAAAAAATTGATTACAGAGGGCAGAACCAAGCTATATATCTAGCTCAATTCTCCGAGATAGAGATTGTGAAAAAAATATTAATTATTGTAGTAGGAATAGATACCTCAAAAGTTCTATATAACAATATGATTCACAATAAATTAAAAGGAAAATTTTATCATACAATAACTAGTTGTGATATATAATAATGAATGTTGGATAGTAAATGATATGCGATAGAAAAGACAAAAAAAAAAAAAGGAGGTAAGTCTAAATTAATTTTAAAAAAATATATATAATATTATTTAAACGCACTTTAATTATTTTAAGATTAATGCTGAGTTGAATATATATTTATATATAAATAAATATTTTAAAACATAATATCGTACTAAAAATTTTAAATATTTTTTTATACTCTTACAAACTTTATTTTTTGTCCATTTCTATTTTTGGCTATTTGAAGTCTAGTTTTGTCACTGGACACTTAATTGTTATATAAAGTATACAATTTTATGCTTATATATTTTAATTTTATGATGCTCAAAAATTAACTAAAAATATTATTACCTTCTAATTAGTGATATAAATCTCTCTGATAATTCTCAAACTACAACTTTAGATTCAAAGTTCTCTATCAGATTATAGAAGAGAGCTAGTGAACAACCTCTCTAATTGGAGAAAAAAAATTCGAAAAAGAATATTAATAAATGGTAAAATATAGATTAATTACTACCACAGTTTTCAAATTAATTCAAAGGAAATTAACTAAAGAAAAGGAAAACTCTCGAAAAAAAAAATAGTTATAATATCAGATAATTCAGAATCCCACTGTTTCATTGTCTGAATTGAAAATTTTAAAAATTAAAAATTCATTCATCCAACTTGTAAATTTCTTAACAAATTATAAATCAAATTCCGTGAGCAAATCTAATTCCAATACCAATTCTAAGTAACTGAATTATGTACAAACAAAAATAAAATTACCCATTAAAAAAAAAAGAGTAATTAATTAATAACAGTTAGGATCCACCAGTTACACTTCCATTGAAAATTTCTATTGTATCACCTTGGCAAACATGATGCCATCTGAAAGATCGATCATCATCCATAACATTCTGTTTATATATAAAAAAATACCCTTCTGGTGGAAGATGAAAATGCAATCTCTGATGCAATTTCTGCAACTCTTTTCTAAGCTCTCCAACATTATCTGACGCGTTCACTTCCACTGGAATTTTCTTCGTACCACATTTAGTCAACACCATCACCTTCATCTTCTTTATTGAAGCTGGAGTAGTCCCTGACCCAGTAGGAGTTGGTGATGGCCTTATATTCACACTAATTTCACTATTTTCCATTAAATCATAATCTCTTAAAGATCTATTATTATCCTGCAATTCTCCAGAGTTTGATTGGAGTTGTAATCTGTGAATTGGAATAGACTCCATTTCTTGTATCTTTTCTTTTAAACGTAAAACCGTGTCGTTTAAATCCATTTCTAAAGGAAATGGAAATTTGGAAGATGGAATTTTGAGAGAGAGTTGAATTTTGTTGGAATTGGAAGAAGATTCTTCAATCTTGTTTTGGATTTGGGTTTGGCGTTTATGATCATTATTACTGTCAGGAGCAACGAGAAGCTGAATGTGAGAATTATGAAGAATTTCACAAAATTCAACATCACGATCATCTTGAAGAAGTTGGCCATTGAAAATTAAAGTTTGATTGGAAATGGGAATTCCATGGTATTTTTGTATCTTTTCTTTGATTTCTAATACAGTGTCAAAGAAACCCACTTCAATGGAGAATGGTCTGCCTCTTTGAGGTTCAAAGAAGACGTCCATTGAAATTTCAAAATTGAAAATTGTATACACCAATTAATATAAACTGGAAAGAGTATGCAAGTAGTGTGTTGTTTTTCTTGTTGTAACAATATCCGATATTTCTTCTAACTGTGAACCGATATCAATGCTTCTATGGATCGATGCCAACAGTTGTTTTACATCACATACTGATTTCTTCCAAATAATAAGTCATTATGTTCTTATCAAAATACAACTTTTCACTGAAATAGTATTTTTTTTATTAATTTATTATTTCTTGGAATATTTTAACATATGTTAATTATTATTGTTAAATTTTTATATATATTTTATAATTTTAAAAATTAATATAGAAAATATATAGATCAAATTTATCATACATGAACTAGCCGAAAAAATAATAATAAATATTATATTAATACATATATAAATTTTAATTAAAACCTACATAAATAAAATAACTTGTAAAAAGTAATTTTTTAAATAATTTTACACAAGCGTCGGTTCATTCAAAGAATCACTTGACATAATAAAAAAAATTATAAACATCAATTTTTATTATATAATGATATATAGATATATAGATTTATAATTATTGTTATTCAATCCGACTATAATATTATATACGTAGTATTCTTCTAAATCCATGATATTGGTTTCTCTCAAGAACTACTTGATTATACATTTGTTTCTAATGGAAAATAACGCCCTCGAAAGTGATCAGAGTTTGGCAGTTTGCCATCCCCAAAAGCTTTTTTCTTCTCCTGTATTTTTGTCTGGTATCATATTATTAGCTAGCTTTTACAAGGTATAAGAGGTAAGGGTAAGCACGATTCTAGAGATTTGAAAATTTTTTAAATCGTGTCAAAGGTCGGAAATTTAAAATTTAAAATTTAAAATTATCCTATATATAAAAAAAATCTCCATATTATCTTGTCTTAAAAATAATTTAATTTGGAGTCATTTAATTTAATTGTTCGTAGTTCTGACTGCTATCTAATAGCTTATTATTATAAGAAAAATTATATAAATGTATGATTTTTTTTTATTTTTTTTTCATTTTTACCTTTTTTTTTTTCATTTTTACCCTTTTTTGTATATATTTTGTTATATATTTAGTATGTTTGATATATGTTATATTTTTAAATATGTAGTATTTTTGAAAAAATATTTTTACAATAATAAAAATGAAATTTTCTCTTATTTTTTTGATATTTTTATAAAAATTTTATTATTATAAGTGTATGATAAAATTATTATTATTTATTAGAATCAATATATTTAATAATCATTAAGAATAAATATTAATATTAATTTTTTATTTAAATATTATTTTAAAATGATACTTTTGTCTTTTTATTTAAATAAGTAGAAATTTAAAAAAAAACTATAAATTAATTTTTTTATAAATAATAAATATTTGAGTATCTATCAATTTTTATAAACAATACCTAATAGTTAATAGCAATGTTTAACCAAATAAATTTGATCCCGTAATTACAAACTAAAAAGTTAACCGTTGCAATAAAAAATTAGGTTAATTATAATTTTCCCCTTTAGAATGACCCACTTTACTAAATTCCTTCTGATTTTTTAAAAATACACTAACTCCCCCTGAAAAATGTCATAATATACTACTAAATCATTCCGTCCAATTTTACAGTTAGTCAACCTTACAAAGGTAATAAAAAGGTCAAAATGCCTTTATGCTTTATTTTTAATTAATTACATTCTTTTTTTGTTTTAAATTTTTTTTAAGGTTAAAAAATTTATTTTCATATTTTTGACAAATTTTAAAATAAAAAATAAACAAAAATATTTTTTATTTTTACTTGTTATTTTTTATTTTAAAAAATAATTTAAGAAGAAATTAAATTATTTTTTCTTAAATTTTTTAATACAAATAAAAAATTTATTTTCATATTTTTGACAAATTTTAAAAAAAAAATAAAAAATATTTTTATTTTTTATTTGTTATTTTTTAAAAAATAAAATATTTTTTTAAAATATTTTTAAAAAATATTTTTATTTTTAAATTTATCAAAAATATGAAAATAATTTTTTTTATCCTTAAAAAAAAATAAAAATAAAAATAGAATGTAATTAATTAAAAATAAAGGATAAGGGTATTTTGATTTTTTTACTACCCTTGTAATGTTGACTAAGAGTTGACTAATGGTAAAATTGGACGGAAAGGTTTAGTAGTATATTATGACATTCGTCAGGGGAGAATTAGTATATTTTTGAAAAGTTATGGAGAACTTAGTATAATGGATCATTGTACAGGGATAAATTATAATTAACCCTAAAAATTCTATACTTTCGATATAATTCAATTCAAATCAATATAATTTAAAATTCGAAAAAATCATTTCTACAAAATAAAATTCCCTCAATCAAAATTTTTCTAATACAAAAATATATTATAAAAAAATATAAGAGTTTAATTTATATAAAATATTTAAATACTTAAATATTTTTCAAATACAAATAAAACTTATTAGTTTTCATTAAAAAAAATCATAAGTTCATCTATTGTCAAGTACTAATAGAAAACAGACATAATGATACAATTTTTGTTACAAAATGAAATAGTTTTTTTTTTCTATTTATACAATTTTTTTTCTCTTCAATACATTAATTAATATATTTATAATTTTTCTCTTCAATATATATATTTTTTGTATATATTGTATATTAATATTTTTATCCATTTTTTAAAAAAATTATCTTAAATTAACAATTACAATATATGTAAAATAGTAAAAGTAATAAATTTATTCGACATGTACATATATATATATACATAATAGTATTTAAATATTTTATTATTATTTCAGTATAATTTAATATGATACAATTCAATTTAATTTGGATTAAGATATGAAAATAAAATCTAAAATTTTTAATAAATATTTTTATCGATATTATTTGGTCAAAAATATCCAATGGTTTCTAAACTTTCAATTCTATAAATTTTTAATTTAATGGATATTTGATAAAAGAATTTTAGGCAGCTATTAGCTTTTTAAATTCTAAATTCTAACAGCTGCATCATATCATGTGTTTACCAACAACTATAATTAAATAGATATTATTTACAAAAATTTTAAATTGAAATTTTTTTAAAAAACTAAATTATCTTCTAAAAATAATATTTAAATATTAATATTATATAACAACTAATAACTAATAATATTTTTATCAAATATTTACAATAACAAACTATTAAATAACAGCCAACAACTATCTACTGCTAACAATTAAACAAAATAAAACTGCAAACAATTAAACCAAATAAAACTTTAATTATTCGATTTAATCCGATAATCCTAAACACCGTGGATAAATAGCATATTGCACTTGTATGCATTCAAAATCATGACTCAGCCAACATGTTCATTTCAGATTTGCAAACATCCTCATGGTTTTATGTTTGTTTATATATTAATTTTTGTTTGATAAAATATTAGTATTAACCAAGTTTAAACTTTTAAAAATATTATTTTATAATATGAAACTTAGAAAAACATGCATATGTCATCGGATGAAAACTATTTTCCTTTTAAAAGCTTATATCATATTAAAAAAAAACAAAGAATAATATGGACTTAAAATTCAAAGTGTTATGATAAAAATTATGAACTAGTAAAAAAAAAAAATATCGTATCCAGGCATTCTTCAGCTGTCTTTAAATCCAGAAGAAGCTGGAATATAGTACATGGAAAGAACAACTAAACTAAGTCTAAAATCCAAGAGTCGATTAATCCTGAGAAGTATAAAGCTGTACAAGTCTAGGCCAAACTTGACCATAAACATCCTTCTTGCTATATCGCCGGTCCCAAGACCAGGGAACATCTGCAGATAGGATTAGAAGAGTCAGATGATGCAACCAATGAAGAACACAACAATGACAAAAAAAAAAATGAAAAGAAGAACATGACCTTCAGAGAAGTATGGTTGGGGAGGGAGCTCGTATGGCACTGGCAGTGGTATGACTTCAGATGATGAATCTCTATCTCCTTGCCATGTCAAAGTCACTAGTTTCGTTCTCAGCACTTCAGAATCTACTAACAGTCCACGTTTATCCTGAAACTCAAACAAGGTACCAATTTTATTTTCCTTTCATAATGTCATGTTAACCGAAATACTTATAAATATATTTAGATAAGTTTTAAAATGTCAGGATTTAGCTACTACCTCTGATGGAACTCCATTGTCTGTGCAAGAAAATCCATAAGCGTGTCTTTTATGGGAAGATGGTAAAAAAAGCACTCCCAGCTGACATGAGTCAGACAAGAATAATGAAACAAGGCTTCAATGTTTCCAATAAAGCATAAAGCAGGAACCATTCAACTAAATTTTCTTTTAGAAAAGGAAAATTGTTAATAAATAAATAAAAAGTTCTGCTGCATGTCTACAATTTCCTGGATCTCATAAATCTAAAAGATCGTATTTACTTTTTAATACACATACCTCATAGGAACGAATCATCAACTGGGAATTATTCTTTTGCAAGGCCCCCCAAGCTGCTTTGCTTAGATTTGCCGAAGTTAGCAAAAACCAGCTGTTTGAAAAAACACAAAATCACGTTAGAACTGGAATACCTCCTTGGAGTAACTTGAGTCTTTTTTTGAGCTAGATAAAATCTAAAAAGGATATTGAAACCGCGAAAAACTAATAAAACGGAATTTAATTCATCTGAAAGTAACACTTACGCAAGTTTCTGACCATTATACCGAGTGAATGTCTTTATATGTGGCATTGCGCGACTGAAATATTAAAATACAGAGCGTAAATATCTAATACAGGCACGTGTGTACAACAGAAGGGGTGAGGGGAGAGTGAAGGAGGGTGGTGTAATATCACAAACAAATATGCATTGATGAGTTCAGATACTATTCTTTCCTAAGATCAACTTAAGATCAACTTCTTCAGTTTAGCATTGCCTTGTACAAATATAAAATAGCATTAATGCTGGTGTACACCTAATGACCTAGACAGCAACAATGTGTATTTTGTAATCCAATATCAAAAAGGATATATACCAGCGGCCGGTGTGCGTAGCCTTCCATTTCGACCAATATTTCTTCAAAAATTCTTTCTCCACATTTTTTAATGGGCTTGGAATAGCATTTCCAGCTGCATAACCCTAGATAAGAAAGTAAAATAAGAAAATCAGAAAACTTACCAAGCGCAAATACATAACCAAAAAATGCAAAGCAAAGAATCTTGATATGAAAATACAGCATAAGATTCACATTATGATAGGGGACCTATTCATCTTCATTTCAAGTTCAATACAGAATAAAATATGAGAACAAACAAGAGGACCTACTTGCATAATAAAAATTTCTGAATTAGCATAATAAAATACCTCTCTTAAGCCAAATAAACCTTACAGGAGTCACTCAGATAAAGCTCTATAAATTCAACTATATGAAGCTCATGGTTGATAATATTTTATCCAATCAATTTAACATGAACAGGCTTTAGGCATGAATGAAATTGATCTGGCCCTGCCCACTGAATTAGTGACAATGCCTTCTTGATATAGGAGAAAAAGTTGTTGACGACAAACTATAATTTACGACTTTCATGGTATGCATGCTACATTGGAATGAAGTACCCATGATATTGTCTCGCAAACATATTACTAATACATTCACAAATTAGATGGCAATGATATTTATTTTTTTGTTGTAAGAACTTGAATTCAGTCCATAGACTGAAATCATCACAATGCATGTGAAATTACGTTTGATTGTATCACTATTATCAAAAGAAAAAATTATACTTGGAAATAGCCATTTGAATAATTAATGGTGACTCTTGTCCTTTAACCATTTTATACAAGTTTTCAATCCTTTAGTTGGATCTGAGTAATGGTCAGAAGACAAATTCTCCTACCCATCACCCATTCTTTACAACCTGAACAACTTTCTGTCAAGTATGATGAAGCCATTGGTATGTATTTTATACTGCTATCCATCTTGTGCGTTTGTATGGGGCCAACATCTAAAGCTGACATTATATCACCCAATGGTTCAACTGATACCAATATTCAAAACCTATAATTATTTGGAATATAATGGAAGGATTCCACTCATGGTGGAAAAGGCTCATAGAAATGACCTACTTGTTAGTACCTCTAAAGAACATCTGACATCTTCCACAGTAGGCCATATTATTCGAGGCTTTCCAAGGCCAAGAGGTGTTTTATCTTCAGAGAATCCAGATGACATTGAAGTAGCCAGCTCAGTCATCCACTTTTCATCCAGTGAACCAAGGGAAGAGAACTGCAGAATACAACATGATTCAACTAAAATTATCCTAAAATGGAATAATCAGTAGAAAGGAATAAAAAATCAGCAGAAAGTGATCAAGTACAAGGATCAGAGGGATGGCCAGGCATAAAATCAGATTTCTAATATTTTTTCTTAGATGGAGAAAAATCTATGGATTAAGATGAGACATTAGTTCATATTAGCACCCAGTTACCAAAAATACCTAGCATTAATGTCCACCTCTCACTGATTAAGATTACACAGTAAGAGAATTCAATATATGATCACTACAAACTTGCATTGGCATCTAGCTAAACTATGCTGTAGTCATACCAGGCAAGGAAGAATCCACAATATGCATACCTGATAGGCAAGAGGAGAATTTTCAAATTCCTTTTCAAAAGTGCATTCCTGGAGAACACTTCGTAACTTCATATGTCCCCACTTTTTCAGGTTGGCTCCACTATGATATCCAGGAACAGATGCAATTAACCTAACCTGAAAATTATGTAAGTTGGGTTATAAGTTACCACTTAAGAGCAGGTAAGACAGTCTTCAGCATCATAAAGGAAATAATACCCAACAGAATAATGCCTATTGAGAATAATAAGGATGAGAAACTGAAAACATACTGTTGCACTGTTATAATCAAACTTCTTGAAAAAGGATGGGTTGATAGTGAAGTTCCCAAGGGCTGGTAGCTTAACAGTGAATTCTGGCCACTGCAAATATTCAAATAAGAGAATAAACTTTATTAGACAAGAAATTCTTGACTGAATGCTTCTGTCATTTACATTCACCAATACCTTTAATGCAATTAGGTAATCAACCAAGTCATTTTCAAATCCACATCCTTTCCTTTGATTCTTTTCATCCTTCCAGGGGAAATCTTGCATCCACAAACCTTGGCTTTTGTTATTCCAGTCAACATATATTAGGTTTGCTGTATGTACAATAATTCTCACTCCTCGAGGATAGACAAGAAGCATGGCCTTTGAATGGTGTGTCCCAAATGAAATAGGTAATGGGGGTTTATGCAAAATCCAATTTGCTCGCTTGCTTCTCTAGAAATAATCAGAGGTAACACAATCAAAGACCAGGCTTCCAAAATATAGTTTCAAAAGCGTAAATATAAAATAGCACAAACAGGAGCTAAGACAAACCTTCATATGTTCAAGTGTAGCATCACCCTCTCCATGAATAACCAAGACATGAGGAATTTTTGCAAGTGTTGGACATGCTTCATAAGAGAAAAGGCAAGAAAAGAAATACAAATAGAAAGAAAAGTCAGAATGCCAAGAGTATGATAAGAAGGAAATAAGCAAAACGCAGCCATCAATTAGCTTATACTTTTGAGCTTATAAATGACATTGTACGGCGTACATTTATAGCTTCACCAAGACAGTAACATGACCAATTTAATCACAAATACTAGTGCCAGAAAAGTATAACAAGAAGAAAATAATCTAAAATGAGCCAAGTGCTAAAAAGTTTGGCAATATGTAGCAAAGATTATTGATAGCAACACAACGCCACCAGTGCAATAGAATAGAACAAATACCCATTACCAAAATCTATTAGCAACATAGGAGAATGGCAATTTTTCCCAGTAAAACTACCATAAATTGCTGGACTTATAATTAGAACCAGTACATTACCTAACCAAGCTGCTATTTATAAATAAGTGTTTTTCTCTATGTAAAAGTGAAACATCCATCTAAACCAACTCATGAAATGCAAACGGTTTATCTGAATCAGTGAATGCTGGTTTCCTTACACTAGATTTAAAAGCATAGAACAGCCAACAAATAAAAAATTTCTGGTGGTGTTGACCATGCCTCTTATTACCAAGATAGCTACAGCCTAGAGAGAAGATAACTTTCTTTTGGGACATAATCAGCACGTACAATAGAAAATTCAATTTCTCAATTTATTTGCTACGATTGTAAAAGTCTCCCTTAGAAGAAAAATGCATGTAAATTCAAAGAATTTATTAAATTAATTAAAGCATTTAATAGCAAATTTACACGAAGTTAGGAGTACTCACTGGACATCAACCAATCCACGTCCACCATGTAGTTTGAGAGGATAGCAACAAGAATATCTCCCTAGCCAAGAAACCAAAAGTAAATAAATAAATCTAAATCAGCTATCAGCCTGCATTCCATATCTCCAAGAAGTTAACATGGTGACTTATGCAGAAGCAACAATACAGACAAAAAAAAAGTACACAAAGCAAACAAATTGCACAATCATTCTGACCTGAATCACATCATTTATAGAAACACAAGAGGTATTTGCCCAAGCCGGAAGTCCTTTAACTTTCAAAAGCCGGAAAGTTAATGGCAATTTATCATCAGGAACATGAAATTTACGAATAGCCTCCTCAGAATTAACTGGTCCATTATTTTCTACCTCAACCTAAGCACTCAAATCCAAAATGCAAAAATTAGTACATACATTAACAAAAATAAAATTCAATACCTGTTATTTCGATGGCATAAATCATACACCTTAGAGCTGTTAGCAACAACTTTGGCTTTTTCTTTAGTTGCTTTTCGCATCTTCTTTCGACTAGATTGGTCGCTAATGAAGATTTCTCTACCGTCATTTTCACAATGTCGCTTTGGTGTATTAGGAGAATCTGAATTACTATTACTATTGTGAGAAGACAGAACCACATACTTAAAGAAATGATGGCCAGGTATTAACTCTATAATATCACCGCTACTGATCGACACTTGCTCTCCAGGACTTAGCTTCATTCTATGATCACCGGCTTTAACCACAACTGGATTGCTACCCTCCTATGAATTTTTTAATTTTTTTGAAAAAAATTAAAACTCAACGATCGAGTAAAGGTGTCCATCTAGAGAAGGTTCATGCACATAAAAATTAAAATACAAGTGAAATTACCGGAGTTAAATTGGCAGAGCCATCGTTGGAGACGGTAAGAGTGAGGTGGTTGCGGCTGAGTCTCTTATCGGGAATGGAAACGTGGCTGCGGCCGATGGTGTTAGAGCCTTTGGAGAGAGGTATCTTAGGAATAGAAGTGTCCTCCTCTAAGTTGACGTTGAGTAGAACCAGATAACCAATCTTCCATACAAAAAATATGAGAGAGAGAGAATCAAAAACGAAAATAAAAAGAAAGATTGATTTTGATACAAAGAAAGACGTTACCTGAGAGTGAGACATTGTTCATATGAAGAGAGAAAGAGAAGTGGAGGAGGTTAGATCATTTTTAATTAAGTAACAAATTGTAATATAGAAAATCAAGCACCGAACCCTGGTTTAGTCGTGAGAGCAAGACGAGTGTAAAGAGACTGGGTGTCCAGCTGTTCTTGTACTTTTTATACGGTAGCGTTTTAACCTCCCTGAGCCTTGAACAAAACAACACTGCCTTTTGGTATTGGTTATAGAAAAAGTTCTCAACTGTAAGGACTAATGAACAGACTTTGATCTTTGGATTTATTATTATTATTATAAGAAAAGAAAAAATAGTTTTTAATTCATGAAATAGAAAAAGAAAAAAAATTATTAATAAATATTTTTTTAGAAATTTAAGATATAAGAAAAAATGTTAGTTATTAAAAATAAAATAATATTATTTAAAAATTATTTTTAATAATAAATAAGAAAAATTTATTATTCTCCCAATTTAAAAAAAAATATTTAAGGAAATAATAAATATCTCTTACGGATTTATTTTTATATGAATAAAAAAAATATAATATTATTCTATCTAATAATTTCTCATAAATTAAATTGTAGTGTTTTATTTTTTATCAAAACAATCATTGAATGTAAGCTGAAAAAAAATTAATTTTGATTTCAAACGCTAATTTTTCAACTATAATATAAAATTTGCAAAGGAAATTATCACCTATAATAATATTTCTCACCTCCTTTCATTACATTCTTCTGTAATTTCTTGATACTTCTATTTAAATCCTACCATCTAGATTACCATTCATCTAAAACTAATGGGAAGATGAAGCCAAGCTGTTTCTTATACGGGTAGTTTATTCCAAAATACCCATTAGCTTAATTGAACCTACTGGTACAAGAGAATCTGCACTCTTTATGCAACGGTTTTATTTACCAGAAAAAAAAAATCTCATTAGATGCTGAACTAATACAACCTTGTAAATCGACCTCGAAATTTCATATTTGGAGGTTTACAGATGCATAATTTGGTAAGTGGCAACAATAATCTTGCTCTGCCCCTGGATACAAAATAACTCAAGAAATCACCTATTTTCTAGCATAATATGCGAGAAATCTAATATATTGGTCAACTTCTACCAAAAACAAAATTGTGTTGTCAGTATCTGAAGAGCATGTGAGATAGCAAGGCAGCAAAATATGCTATCTTCTACGCTTAGATTCTTTGCGCATTTCTGTCAGGTACTTCTCCAAGTTTGACTTCTCCCACAATCGCCTCCGAACAAGATCCTCCTTCATTGGTTCATCTGAAAAACACAGAAAGCAACAGTTTGGTGAGAAAAGAATATACTACAAGTAATCAATCAAACCTTCTTTTTTTTTCGAAAAAAAATATTTGAATAACAAAGTTAATATTTATTAGTATACAAGGAGAAAAGGAAGGCATGGAAACAACGACAAGACTGTAAAGTATGTATACCGAGGCTCCTCCATGCATCAAGAGGCACTCTTAGAGACCTTTGTGTTAGGTAAGAACCATCATCCCAAGAAAATGGAGCATTTTTCACTTTGTATCTCCAGAACCAGTGGCCATGCCACAATAATAACTGGCTTAATAGAAAATCAATCAGTGACCATTCATTATGATTTATGCAACACTTGAACACCACTAAGGATGCGGTGTTTTTGGGGCACAACCAAAACAAAGAGATTAATTTAAGCTTTTCCTTTTCTTTTTTTCTGAAGATGGTTGAGGATATAAATTCGTATTCTAACCTTGCCTATAGTGTAAGGTAGAAGTACAAAACGAATAGCAATAAGTTCCCACATGATGGGTTTTTGAGCTCCTTTTATGTCCAGTTCAAGTTCTTTGCTGAGATCTTCCTCTATTTTCCTGCCACAGAAATATAGATTGCATTATCATTAAGCATAACATGAGAATCACAAAGAGTAACTAACAACCCACCCACCCCTTTCAAAAGCTACCCAAACAAACTATAAAAAAATTAAAAAAAAAAAAAGCAAGATAAATGTCCACATTAGTCAGACATAAATGACACAACATATTGCATTCGTGAGGCAAAGTTGTCTCATCCTTGACAATCAAAATAAATACATACTTGTCCATCTGCTTGTTACCCTTCTTTTTAGTTGTAATTCCTCCACTGCGTTCAAGTTCCAGTGCCCGTAACCTATTTTTGTAAGCAGGAGTCTTCTTGACCATTGCAACAGCCTGCAATAATAAGAAGGACCATGAAAAAGATACTCAGCATACTTATACAGCCAATTGACGCAGGGAATGAAAAAGAGAAGGTAATCTGCATAAGTAAAATTACACTACATAATCCTTGAACTGCAACTTTCTAATCCTGCAACATTTTCCATTACCAGAATTATAACGTTTATGGAAAAAAGGTACTACTTATTGATGTGAACATGATCACTTATCATAGACTCTATTCATGGATAATGTTAGCCATGAAAAGTGATATCACAATGTTCAAAATTAAAATTGCTGCAAACTTGATTCAAGGTAGGATACAACATCCAACGCAGACATCAAAATTTATCACAAGTTTCAAATGTATCCAGGTCTAAGTTTTAATTCAGATAAGACTATACCTGGTTATACCTTGTCCACTGATTTAGATATTGAAATCCTGAGAGAACCAGAAGAAGTCCAACCAGGACAAACCGAGGATCCTAGAAAGAACACATATCACTGTTAAAATACAAATGTAAAAAATGTAGCTTCATCAATCAACTAAAAGAAGTAGTTCCAAACAAGTATCGATACTAAATTACCAGCAAAAAAAAATGAAAAGGTACTCACTGTTTTGTGACCATAATATGCATGGTAGTATCGAGCAGTGTTGTAAAATACCTAAAAGGCGAGAAAGGTGAATACTATTAGCATTACTTTAATAATTAAATTCAAGATTTCTCCACTTATAGTTACTGGGAATGCTGATGGTCCATGACAAAAAAAGTGTACAAGTCCACAAGATATTTTTCAATTGGTAATTTGCCTCATGGCTCCCACCTCCATGAAGGCACATGTGCAAACACATATACAGGAACAGAAAACAATTCCAAGTTGAAATGTTTTGCAGCTCTTTAGATATATATCCCTTGCCCATCATAACTGAAAGTTCTTTCAAAATTCTTCTCAATTATCTCATTCTCAGCATTCTGTTTGAAATCAAAGATAAGTTCATATAGTGGAAAATTGAAATGACGCCATCATTGTTTTATAACAATATGCAACACATTGACAACCAAAGATTTATCACAATATACCTAATGATATGGTGATCAACAGCTGGTGTTAAATCCTGAACTAACTTTTTGGTCTACAAACAGATGTGTTGGAGCTAAAGAGCTAAATTAACCATATTCAAGCTCACTAGAGATGTTAATCTTTCATGAGAATTTAAACTCACAGTTAGAAGCCACCAATCCCAAGACATAACAGAAATCCTACAAGGATAACTTAGTGGTCCTAAGGATATTATTCAACAATATTATGTCATTTCAGACAAAATACGATAATGATAAGCCAAGAATTTAATGTTATATGCTTATGCCTCATGTTTTCAAACTCAATTATTGACTTATGCACTGATGATTCACCTATTGAGAAATGTGATGCAATGCAACCAATCAAACTCATCAGGCTAAATTTATTGAAATTCCCAGAAATCCAGGGTCAATAAATATCCATGATTAACTTCCTTCCCTAAGATAAGACCATCACTCGCATAAATTCTGAGCCCTGTAATCTCCTTGAAATCAAATATCAATTCAATTTTATGTCTAGAACTAATAAATAGTAAGATTTCAAATATCATAATTAAAACTGTTCAAGTTAAACATGAACAACAACCAAATAACGAAAGCTCCATGAATTTCTCTAAATAAAACTGCAAGCATCCACTAAATTTCTCTAATGAGTAAAAATGAGATGCACCTCCTCCGGATGTGCAATGGCATAATCATACTGCTCCCGAGTAGCTTCATCTTTCAGAATCTGAAATCCAAAAATTGCTCTCATCTTAACAAAACATAAAATCATTGAAGGACAATTGAAATCTTCATACACTCATTCATTTGTACTGAAGTTACATACAAGAATGTAAACTGAAACAATGTCGGCTCAATTATAGGTTAATCGAAACAAATTAAACTTGCATAAACAAATTAGCTAAAAATGAATAAAGGATTAGCAATACCTCATAAGCATTTGCAATTTTCACAAACAGCTTCCTCGACTCCGGATCGGGATTCTTATCCGGATGACTTTCCATTAAAAACCAGCCTCGAATTCAGATAGTTTTAAAAAATCAAGGCAAAACAAATTCAAAATCCATGAAACTTACTACTTCAGGGAGAGTTTGTAGTAGGCTTTTTTTATCTCTGAAGCATTGGCATTTTGAGAAACCCTAGAAACGGAGGAAAAGGAAACAAAATCAGGAATAATTAGAAAGAAAGAGAAAGAGGGCATGAGGAGCTGACCCTAGCAGATCATAGCAATCGTCTTCGTCGCAGTAGATGGCAGTTGATGAAGAGATGAATAAAGACAGAATGAGAGCCGATACGACTGCGCACCACCGAATTGTTGCCGGCGGCGCCATTGCCTCTCCGGTATAGCGAGAGCTTATGTATTGATAATTGGGTTTTCTCCTGTTGTGTTGCAAGAAATTACAAGAATGTCATTTCACTTTTCTCAAATCTCACCTGAGCAAAGTCAGCGGATCAAGAGATCTTGATAATTGCGCCGTCCGATTTGGAGATGTAATTAAAGAGACGGAAAGGGAATTGGCTAGAGAAAAATTACACTACTTGCATCTTATTGTAAATATATAGATTAATGCGTATGTCTCGTGAGTCGTGACTGTTATTCTGAATCGATGGGTAAAATATTATTTAGATTTTTAGTGAAATTAATATTTAAATTTTTATTTATTTAAAAAATATTTATTAAATTTTTCATATTTAATTTTATTATATAAATTAATTTTTTTTTTTAATTTTTCTATTAAATAAATTAAAAAATAAAATAAAATAATTTTTATTCTCAAAATATCTCATCCCAGTCTTTATATTTTTTCTCATTTTCTTTTCCATTTTCTTTTACTTTTTTCATTACCCTTTATTTTTTTTTTCTATTTTTCTTCTTTCATTTTCATTTTCTACGTCTTTTCTTTTTTTTTTTCTACCATTAGTATCGCTTTCTTTACTGTTTAGTTACTTGATTTTTTATTTTTTTTTATCTTGATTTTTGAAGATTTAGATTCTTGATATTTTTTTAAATGAAGGAAAATTTATATGTGAATATTGTGATTGGTGAAATTATATGGAGAAAAGAAGATTTGATGGTGTTGAAAAGTGAAAAAATTTGGAGAAATATTAATAGAATAGTATAAAAAAAGAAAATTTGATGGAAAATGAAGGCTATTTTTATATTTTTCATATTATTTCATAGAAAATTTAGCAGAAATACCAGTTTGTATAATGAAATCAAATATTAGATACTTAATAACTGCTTTTTTAAAAAATAAAAATTCATATTAATTTCGCTAAAAATCAGAAACTAAATAATATTTTACCCTATATAAATTAATGTGTATGTCCCATAACAGCTCCACTACTTTTATATATTTAATTTTAATTCTACTACACTATTAATCTTTTGTAATTTATAGTGAATGTGTATCCTATAAATAGATGTTTTCATAGTTTTATAAAGCACACCTAATATATTAGAAAATTTTACTCTGCATTGTATTCTTATTTAGTTTATTTTTAATATTATTTATTTTCATAACATATTATGAGTACTAATCTCTATTTTTAAGTAATTAAATTTATATAAATTTTTTTATTTTTAAAATTTTAATTTCATGTATTTTATTTATTTATTTATCTTTCATCACCACCTTGATGAATTATATATATAACACTCAATAAGTACCCTAAGAGTATTCTAAACACTCAAGTGTGTGGATAATATAGGAATTATAATTAAATACTATGTTATAAGAGTTAAATTATAAAATTAAGACTAGAATACCTTAAATTAAGCATCAAACAAAACCTAATAAAATAGGTGTGGAGTAAATGAAGAATTATTAATATGATTGAACAAAATGACTAGTAAATTGATATAGAAATTAAGTAAAGTATAATTGAAAGGGGACAATAAAATTAGGGGTAAAATTAGAATTGTACTTAAATAGAAGAGGATGTGACCCATGGTGGAACCTACCATCAATAAGTGTGGAACCCATGGTAGGACTCACTATCATTAAAAGTGGGACCCACATTTCTAAAATCTATTATTCCTATAAATAATTATAATTCTCCACAATTCTCTATCCATTTTGTCGAATCACTCTCCCACACTTGGTTACATTTTTCTTTCATCTTTTCCTTTCAGCTTCATTACTTTTCAAATAGAAATCTACATATCTAAGAATTTGAGGTCCCTTTTCAAGCTAAATCAAATATTTAAAGATTAATAAGGAGTTCTAAAGTGAAGATCAGAAGTGAAAAAGAGGAGAACTTAATTGATGAAGGTTATGTATTATTGATACTTTAATTGAAGTAATTTGTAAGAAAAATTAGTAATTTTGACAATTTGAACTAATTTTGTGAATTTGAACTAAGTGAATAAATATGTATGAATTATAAGTTAGCATTTCTAAGTTATAAACCTAGAATTAGGGTTAGAAGTGAGTTAATTCGAATATGATTTAATTTCTGAAATTATATGTTATATAATTTCTAAATTAAATATAATTGAATTTGTAACTTCCAAAAATGATGATGAATATGAAGGAATTGATGAATATCCTCATAATTGCTTATTTTAAAGGAATAAGCTAAGATTTTGATTTTAAATTTCTAATAGTCTAAAGTGAGTAATAAATATATCATTATATTTGTAATTGAATCCAAAACAAATTCTATGGCTATATAACTCTTTATCTCAAATTTGACTGAATGCCTATTATATCTTTTTTAATGTAATTTGTTCATTTAACCATGTTTCTAATGTTATATATTTTGAATATGAAGTGACTGAACCTTATATGCCTCTTTTTCTTATTGAATGTTTAAATGGCAGAATACTTATTATCCATTTCTTGATGCATTTGAAGTAGTTAAATGCTTTATAGTGTTACCTTGGATTTTATCTTGGTTGACCGAATCCTATCAATTTATTACCCATGATGAAACTTCATGAAATACCCATGTTAAATTGTCAAATTTGTTATTATTCTCCATTGTTTGATTAAATTAATTATTACTATGATGAACTCCATAATGTGGCCGAAATAATTATAGAATATGTGATAACTCATATGAACCTTTTCCTTGTTAATTCTAAAGAAACTTGAAATCTTATATGAATTTTATGATATGAAATAATATAAATGACCAACTGATGGGGTAAAGAGTTAAAATACATCAATATCGTTCATAATAACCTATTAAATAAGGTATAATATCCAGATCTTAGCTAAGAAGGATAAAATAACCACAGCCATAAGATTTAATCAGTTTTATGTATTATGTGGAAAAATATATCTAAAAAAAGCATCTAGTCTATATGTGAAAAAAGTATGCTATAAATAAATTACTTCCACTTCTATATGTGGCATGATCCTATTTTTTATCTTACATCTCTATATGATAAATTTATTATCTGTTTTATGAGTTTAAAGAATGTTTTAATAATAATTCATTTTTTATACATCATAATTTTTATTTCATATGTTTTTGTAACCTGAACTAAGAACCATCCTTGTGAGTTAACCTTGAAATACCTAACCTTATAAGTATGATGGTATATTTATTACTCATTGAGTTTATACTCACTTATTTGTGATTTAATATTTTTCATGTATAAAGTAGATAGTAGTAATTCCAAAAGCTTTTTGTTCCTTCAGTTTGGAACTATCATGCCCCAATCCCAAGGACACGTGACCGGTACTAGTACGGAAGAACATAAGGTTTCCAAAATTCATAGTCAGCCTAATACTTCACTAGACGAAAAATCTGAAATATGACAGTTGTAACTGCCACAAGATAAAGGCTATGACCCAACTGTTAAGCATTACCTAACGATCACATCTATTCATAATTATTATCACAAAAATATTTCTGCTTAACAAAAAATTAATCAAGTGAGAAAGCCCAGCTATTTTCTGACTTAAACAACTCAAATTTTCAAAAATTAAGCAAAAAAAAAAAAAAATCAATGTGAACTCTAAATTAATTTACAAAACAAATGTATAAAAAATTATCAAATATAAAACATTTAATATCGGAGGAATAAATAACAGAATTGACTCAACAACGGTCCAACTTCTGATGCTCATCTGCAAATTAGAAAAATAGGTAAATAGTATTAAGCATTCAACTGAGTGAATGACACTAATCAATATACTTACTTGGTACAACCTGATTAATCTATTAAAAGAATGCTTAAGCAACGTGTCATACAGACAAGTAATCACATAATCAATTAAGGATGAAAATTAGCTCACAAAAATCACACTAAATCTCAATATGGAGAACCGATCCCCCATACCTTGCTCACTTAATTTAAATACTGTCTTTTAAACCCAATTTATAGGGTTCCACTGTTAGTGTCTAAGCCAAACAACATTAATCCGACTAGCAAGTAGCGTCGAGCGATAAGCAAGTCTCATCGTCACACCAGTCATAGCTCATCTAATCATGCTTATCAAATCATATTCATCATATCATGCTCACATCCTAAGTGGTCTTATATCATTCTAATCCCATCTAACTATCATAAGTAATATGCAACACAAATTATAATGTGATATACACAAGCACATATCTATAACTAGCTAATAATATTAATGCATAATTATTATTTATATATTCATATAAATAAATATATATACATGAAAAATAGAAAAATATATTAAAGAGTATTACTCACAAATTTGATGACAATCAAACCGACTGGCTCTCCTCAAAGTACCCTCTAACTAACAACAAAGAAGACATATGGAACACTAGAACTAAATACAAGAATCATTATAATAAAAACAATGCAAATACTGACTCTGAAAATTATGAGAAATGACTTTTAAGAGTTTGTCAAAATTTTGGTTGAACATCCTCTAAAATTAGGATATAGCCCCTAAAATAAAAACACTAACATTTTTAATAAACAGCCTTTAGACTCACATCTAACGTTAACGTAGTTGCCCCTCTAGCTCTCCAAACCCAATAATATTCAAAATACTAAATGTAATATTTGCCATTTTTTGAAGTGTATTTGTTGATTTTATATGTTTGGAGAATTTTAAAAGATTTAAATGAGAAGTTTGAAATTTCAGAAATTTTTGTTTAAGAACTGCAGCAGAATTCAGTGTTGACCATTACTTACTCCTAAAGACACAATTGGGTAAAGTGTAAAATATGAAAGTTGTTAATTTATGTTTTAGCTATAATTCTGTAAAATGGTTTGGTAAAATTCTGAGTATGTGGTTAGTTGTGTCTATTTGAGCAAGGCTAGTCTGGATGAG
>CANXYC010746298.1:0-41305 GCA_948193065.1 Aleurites moluccanus | reverse complement strand
TTGTAAAATATGACTTGATGAATTAGTGTTAAGTTTTATTAATTGATGATAGAATTAGTTAATTGGATGTAAGTGGATAACTAATTGATGGATTAATTGATGTAGAATTGGAGATTTGACAAAGGTGAATTATAAAGTGACTTAATTGACACATTTGGGATAAATTGGTGAAATTGGCTTGGGTAAAGGTGACTTGAATCATCAGGTGAGTTCTACATACATCATTTGACATGCCTAATTGCTTGAATTGATTATTGGACACTACTTGTGAAAAACCCTAAATGGCCGAACCCTATTGCCTTTGTGTTGGCTTGAATTTCTTTGGTTATTGCTTGAATTTCCTTGCCATTGATCTATTGGTTTGCATGCCATAGGCCTACTAATTGAATGCCATTGTCGCCAGTGACATGGGCATGCCAATCGACCTACCATTTTTCGACCACCGAACCAGCTTTTGCTTCTTATCTTTCTGTATATTCCATACTCACTATTATTGATTGTACATTGTATATGACAATGAGCATATTGGATAATATATTGATTGATACCGAGCTGAATGTATTTGATTGACTGTTATCTGGATGCCATTGTTGCTTATGGTATCCCTCGTTATTGACCCTGATATGATTTTGGTAGAACTTCCGATTCGACAGGGGAGTGGAGAAATACTGTCGACCTTGTGCACATTGTATTATTGGTACCCTAGCTAGGAGGGTTTATGGTCTTGGCCATAAGGCCTGATCAGCCTTATGATTATTGATCTTGATATGGATATATTGGTGACCTACATGGTCCAATGATATTGATTTGTCTGGTGACGGTATGATTTCTTTTCATACAGTCCGTCTCATTATATGCCTTTCCATATGTAACCGAGCCTATATGATTTTATTTGGCTTTATTGTACCCTGACACTTATTTGGTACACTGATATTTTATTGATTGATACCTTTGTTTATGTGATACCTATTATTTATTTCAATGCATGTAAATTCATTGAGTATCATATATACTCATTCTTTATTTGTTTACCCATTTCAGGAGAGGAGTAGGGTTGCAGAATCCAGTCTTCTATTTCTCTGAGGATTCTGCTACAGACTTTCAGATGTATACATATATTCTATTTTGTATAATATTATTTTTGGTGCTCATTATCTAGATGCTCCATGGGTATGTACGGGTTAGCTAAAAAATGAACATGTATATGATGAAGGTATTATTACATTGATGATATTATGATATGATATATGTACGTTGCAGCCAATTACAGAATGTATGACAGGTTAATAGAATGATTGGTAACTAATGAATATGAATAATATATTGAAGTTATAGATAATGCGGGTGATACTGGGTTTTATGGGTGCCAGTCGCCATTAGCATCTCTCATGCCCTAGGATCGTATTGACTTGGGAAACCGGATTGTAACATGCTAATCCATTTATTTTGTATAGTGGTGAAAAATTATATGTCACTTTTTGGAATAAAATTACTCTTTAATTTTCAAAAGATATTATCTTTGCAGAAAAATCAAATGGTCATGTTATGGTTGCTATCTTATCAATGATTATCAAAAAATTTAATGGTAATTGTTTTTTTTAAATCCTTTATTCTATGTTAATTTATTTAGTTGAGATTAATTTTAATATTTTTATTTTAATTTTAATTCCGATAAGACTACAGTCAATAGTTCATCGGCAACTAAAATTTTGATCAATAATTTAAAAAAAAAGGTAAATTATCATATTTTATATATTTTTTTTAATTTTGTACCATAATGATTAACACTAAAATATTGTAGGCTTATTGAACCAGTCAACAAAATTATTAAGTTTGAAAGGCAAAATCAACTCATTGGTGATGTTGAATCCGAAAAAAATGACAATGTCAAAAATGTAGCCCAACTGTTGTCTCTAGATATTCATACTAATAATGTATATTTTTTATTTTATTTTTTAAATCAAATTTCTTTAAATATAAATACATTTGATCACAAGTTTAATATATTTATTTATTATTTTTAACATTGTTTTCAAAATTTGCTAGGCATAAAATTTGTGTGCAAAACAACAATAAAATATATCGATGCTTCAAGTGGTTGATAGTACAGGCTTGTTTCTATTGCAAAAATAGTATCCAAAATTATAATGACTGAATATGGTGTAATAATTGTGGAGCATTAAAATATTCTCCAATTTATTGGTAATTTTTACTAAATTATTACTTATTTATAGCACTAATCATTTAAACTATTATTAAAGTATGATTTATATTTTAAGCAAGCTATATATTTTTTAAGTATAAGTTGAATCACCATATTTCTTATATTTGATCTTGCAATCACTGATTTGATTGGCTTAACAGCAAGCAATTTAGCCCAAAGTTGAAATGATAAGTTTCCTCTCCCATCATTGATAACTAAAATTTTTAACATGAACCAACTTTTTCATATTGTATTGAATTTTATATGAAAATCCTTGTAATTTATCATTTAAAGTAGTTTATATTTTTAAATTTGATGAAGTATCACATTCCAATGTTTCACTGATTACTACAACTACTGTATTAAGTTCATAAATACTTTTTAAAAAAAAAAGAAGAATGTTAAGAGATGTCTTAATTTTGGTAAATATTGAAGAATACGATTTTGCAACTGATTTGACTGACGCCAATTTCAAAAAATAAATTGCATGCCGATCTATTTCATGAAGAATTTCCAGCTAAAAAAGATTTCCATAACGTAAATAATATGCATTAATATATGTTTTGTTATCATATAAAACATTATTTATTAATTATACTTTTTATAATATTATTGCAAGTCAAGCTCATTAACATTGACAACTCCCAAAGAATGATTTTTATGTTTTAATTTAATGTTATTATAAAATAATTATGTAATAATGAACTTTTTTAAACTTATAAATTTTTGTGACTACAAATTAATGTTAAACACACGATCTCGAGGGTGATTTTATCTAGTTTAAATATATTTCAAGTGAATTCATAATATGATCCTAAACACATTTTAATTCACAATCCAAATAGTGATTCAAATTTAATCAATTATAGGTTTAAAGTCATTCTAAAGAGATTTTCACATACCAAAGGTGAACTTTTAAATAAATTATATAAAATTTTATTATGAAATTCATTTTTACCACAAGCATAATTGACAAGAGAAAAGTCCAAATATAGCATTTGCCAATTACACGAGTAAAAGAGGCAGCCAGGATAATGCGCTACGAACATCAGTTACAAGAGTAAATGAGGCAGCCAGGATAATGCACTAGGAATATCAGTGCAAGTCACCAATAGCAAAATAAATTGAAAATTTCGTTGACAAATCCCAATCTCATGTTTAGCACGCACAGCAGAGTATTCACATCAAAACAGTTTAAACTACTTTCTACTACATCCCCCATGACAATCCCTAGTTAATCTGAATCAGAATGACCTAGCAATAAAACATAACCCGCTTGACATTCTCCTTCAAGGCAGGTAAAGGTCGCACTGCAGCACTAGAACCAGGTCCACGTGTGCTCCGTGCACCTGCCCCTCCCCCCATGCCTCCGCGTCCAGCCACAGTACCACTTGTCATTGATCCACTGTCTGATGTCTCTGGTTCCATGTAGAACCTAGCTCGAAATGCAGCAAGATGAGCATAGTATGCAGGCGGCACTGCCAAATCACAAGACCACAGATTAATATTTAAAAAAATAAATAAATAAATAAGAGATCATGTTCAAACCAGAGAGACTAACCAATTGAAACGGAACGAGTGCATCTCGCATATCTGCAAATTTTAATTTTAAAAAAAATAGTCAAATTAGTACCGTGATTTTACTGTACATAATGGCACAAAGCCCTAAATGCAAAACCAGATGATAACAGATCAGCAAAAGATTTAACAATACAAGTTGGGGCAGGGAACAAAAGCATAATGCCAAAAATATCTCCCACACCATGGCACTGAAGGCCCAAGAAATTTCACAGGGCACATCATAATATCATAACTATTTTCCAGCTGGAACTGAAGGAAACAAACATACGTGTAGCAAAGATTATTTGTAAGGGACTGCAACCCATCAGCGGTAAACTTGTTCTCATCCCATAATACATGGTAGTGGGCTGGACGGCTAGTACCCTGTATTCATATTTGAACAATGTTAAAAGGACATTCAAGTATTGAAACAAACCACCAAGAGATATGTTTCTTTTTACCTGAATTCCAGCATGGCTACACAGATAAAAGTCAAATTCCGTCGGATGACAGATTTTAGAGTCCACAACAGTACCTGTCAAATAAGAATTTTAGCATCACATCACTGATAAAACTAAAAAAGGACCTAAAATGTCATTGTCAAATCAAACCATTGTGCTAGATGTTTACCAGGTAGTATATTGCCACTCTTGTCAACAGCATTACGGTCACGATGGTTGTTGGCAAACAACCTGGTATGGTGACGCTTCTGAACTACCACAAACGTCACAGGAGGCTGATAATTTGGTTCTAAAGAAGCACATGCCTGCAATTAAAATAAGTGAAACAAATCAAATTCAATCATCAGAATAAGCATAGAAATAATAGATTGATAATTTGGTGGTAGGAAACACATGACTAGAGAACATAAATAGAGAACATAAGCATGAGGGTTCACCATACTCAACTTGATAATTAAACAAAGAGAATATAAATAGCGGGAGAACATCTAGAGAGTGTTACCTTCCGGATAGCGTCAAGTTCATACAGCAAAACTTGATAGAATTGTCCTTCACTTACACCATCTCTGGAATAAGTGAATAAATCGTCAGACATCACAACATATTAAATAAGGTAATAATGAAGTAGACAATGGAACAACACCTGTAAAATATAATACGCTGAGGCTTCTGCCCAGTTGCTCTTCGGAATGATATAAGGAGTTCCCTGTATTATGGAAAGACAGCTGTGATACACTTGCAGACCACACGAAGCTCACACACAGGCCATAGTTGTTAAAGGCATACAAGCACACAAGGTAACTGTAGCCCAAGCACAGGTGCAAGCACATGATAGAAGTGACATGCACATTCACTAAAATGTATATTAAAAAAATTACTCGTATGCTATTTCATTTTGTAAGTGGTAACAATTGCATGCAAAAAATCATAAGACTGTGAATACGAAAAAGAAGCTTACTGAAACTAGTTCAGCACAAGTCAAAACACACCACTGAGCACAGATACCACAAATAAGCAAGCTGACCTCAAGGTAGAGTAGTTAGATAAAAGCCATGAACAAGCAAGAATGCAAAAGAAAAGAAACCACCAGAAAGCATAGTCAAAACACATAAATTAATGCATCCTTTCCTTTATCCAATTTCATTAATTAGCCCTTTCCTCAATTATACTTTCCAAGAGACAGGCCTGCCTTATGCGCACTTGTGTTTGTCATCACGACACACAATTTAAAGAAAGCAGAGTCCCAACTCCAATTAGCAATTAGAACAACAAATTATATAGTGGAAAAAAAAATTGCCAGCCCTTAGGGCACTCATCAAGGCACCCCTTAAAAGTGTATGAACAGACACCTAGGAGCACTTGACCTTGGGCCTGTTTTGAGACCACTGGGCCTGACTGAGCCTAGAGTACAAGTGTGCCTCTACAACTATGAAAGATAGACAGAGAAGATGAATCATACTTGATCATGCCACCAGTGACTTTCCCTCTTACAGGATCTTGCCATTCTTTGAACAAATCTTGGATAAGTTCTTGTCGATGGGCTTGAGCACAAACCAAACCAGCATATTTCGTAATCTCTGGCCAATCTTGAGATGCCACAACCTGCATTTAATTTGAAGAATCTTCTGTTAACAAAAATTGGAAATAGGCAAAGCCTGATGAGCACAAGATTAAAGGCATTCAGAAGGGGACAGAAAATTAGATAGCATACAGCAGCAATAGATGGGCTGGAGTCTTCGCCAGGATGAGGATGGGTAACATCAGCACCAAAAATAATAGTAGGTCGGTCACTGACTAAAGGAATACGCCTTGATAATGCATCAACAAGCACAGTATTCCTTCCCCCAACCTTCACATTTATCTTCAAGGCCACATTGGCCAAATATTGTTTACTCATTCTGAATACATGCTTTGTCAAACAGCACTGAGAAACAAGTCCAAGATCAGTCTCACAAATCCGCTTCAAATCACCTGAAAGCAAGTAATCACACAAAGGAATTGTGATGAACAGCAAGATGATGAGTATATACAAAAGATCAGATGAATAAAATGAAAAAAGCAACACCACATTAACTGTACAAAACTTCATACCATAAAGCGAGCCATTATTGTCAGGGAGAATTACAATAAGCAGGTCAAGCTCTTTGCCCTGGGGCTGGAGTTTTGTCATAGCATCATGGTAACGAGTTTTCAACACCTTCTCTACATGCTCTGGACGTGCACCATATGGAGGAAGAACTGGCTCAGTATTAAATGCCTGCATACAATAAGCAACCCAATGTTTGGAATAACAGAAAATTATATCCAAGAAATATTGGAAAACCTAAAGAAATATTCCAAGTTCCATACCATTCCAGAAATATGACACATTTGTGCAAGTTCATAGCAAAATCCACGAGCCACACTGTCTTGTACATTCCGAGAAAAATTTAAGCATATCCAATTGTTCACTCTTCCCCCATTAACCATTTTCTGCAACAAAATGACAATAAAACAAGATATATAACAATCTGAATTTGCAAAATTTACAGGGAAAAAGGACAACCTACCCAAACATGCAGCCACCTTATAAATACTTATCCATTATACCTATTTTATCTTACACCTTTGAAAAGACACCCTCAATATGACTATCTATAGGTCTTGCTTTCTGATCTGCAAATACCCTTTATCCTTTTCTTATATCTGATACATTTTTTCCTTATATATCCATCTGATGTAGACCCAAAAGTCCAAAAAAAAAAACATGTTTAATGTCAAAGGAAACTCAACTTACTGTCTAGGTTGTGGCCCCAGTGGTCTTCTCAACAACCATGTGGTCTTTTCAGTAAATTATGTTTTTAGTTCTGCTGATAAGGGATTCAGTAGCAGTCAATGGAACTTCTTTCAAGCATCTTATCGGTTGTATTTCCAAGTCAAAGTAGCAAAAACCTATAGAATTAGTAAATGGTTCCAAATTTCTTAGGAGCCGTTGTGCTCCAAGGGGAAAAGATAGTTTCCTTTTTCCCATCCCTAATTGCCTATATCATCCATCCTATTTCCTTTGTTTTATAGTCTTAGTTTTCGTATGTGTAACCGCCAGCGTTTTATGCATCCTATTTCCTTTTGTTTTCTCTACAACTCAGATCCAAATTCTTGCAGATTCCAAAAACACCAGCCACCATGTACCCATATGATAAAATGTTATTCAACCCCGACAACTAATACCCTAAACCACTTTCAACCAATAAATACTCATTAATAGTCATAGTTATTAAAGGCACAAGGCACATTGAGGCTCAAAGGGGTCCTGAGGCCTAGGAGCATGTAGCAGACGCATGCCTAAGAGAGGTCAAGTGCAAAAATTTAAAAATGGAAAAAAAAATGCAAATATGATTTAAGAATTTATATCAAAATCAAGATAATTAGCTCTATTTGATCAAATGACTAAAACTATCAATTTTCAAAACATCAATAAAAAAAAATTAACCTCTTAGAATACAGATAATATATATATATATATATATACAATTTTACAATTAATTCATTAAAGTTCTTTTAGGTCACTAGATGATGCTACCAGATCATAGAAAATTGTTTTCAAAGTTGTAACAAAAATATAAAAAAAAAGGAAAAAAAAAAAAGAAAGAGAGTAAGCAATACCCAGAAAACGTAGCAGCTAGGTAACCTAGAAAAAGAAGGGCAGAAATACAAAACCCAAAGGAGAGACGAGAGAGCTGAGAACCCAAAACAAGAATGGAGAGGGAATTGAGGCGCATGGGTGACGGATATGCTATCCCAGCGGCAGTGTTTCGGCGGGATTCTGGCTACTTTCCTGGGAAAGGAATTAATTTTCGAGTGACTTTCCAGCGTGTGGACACCGAATTCTGGTAGATCCGATATTTTGAGTCTGTTGGTGGTGGCCTTTAGTGGTGGGTGAGCTCATCAAGGGTAAACGCAAGGGAGGCATGCCTTTCTTGGGCCTTGCACCTGGAAAAAGGCACACGCCTAAGCAATCCTCTGTGAGGTTGCCCACTTCAATGTTAGAGGCGCTAGAGCCATCGCCCTGAAAGTGCATCTTTAACAACTATGTTTCTAAATTCTTTCTATGCTGAACAGATCAATCTCAATTAATTCATTGTCATTATCTAGATAATACCAGCATAACCTTAACACCAACTAAAATAATGCCAACCTTAATATATTTATTCACTTCAGAAGCCGGCCTGGCAACCTTAAGATTCTCACATGAACGCTATCTGAACTAGAGCACATTGAGGAGAAAAGGTAATATAACGAAAAAAAGGGGAAGAAAGAACCAAAATGCAATGAGCAATAAAACGCCTAAAATATTAGGACCTTCATTATTGAATATAGTATTAGTAAAGAAGATATCTTACAGGAACATTTTATCATAACAGTAGAAAGGAGAGAGTGAGAACATACCACAGAGGTGAAGCATAATTAGACAAATTTCACACAATCATGTGAAAATAAATGTTAAATTCAGTAACAAGGATATGTGATATGACATGCAATTACTATAATTTCACAGGATGCAATACCTTATTCATCATATTCCATTGTCCAACTTGGGGCAGGCAATCCTTCTCTCTACCCGTGTCGTGATATTTAAGCTGCACAAACAGAATGCAAAAGCCAACACACTTCATAAATTATGGCATCAGGATATGCAGCTTATAAAGATGGTAAAGAGAGCGAAAAGTAAGATATTTACCCATGGGGGAGGCAAGATGCGAGCTTCAACAGAAGCAAGCTTCTCACTGATCTTAATTCCAAACTCCTTTGCAAAAGGATCATTGTGGTAAGCATTATGATGAACAGTCTGTACAAAAAATAATAAGCACGTTATAAGTTCACAAGTGAATAAAAGTCAAACTTCCCCCGACATAATCATTGAAAAATTTGTAGTGACATGTTCAAATTGCTTTCCTAGAATGGCCTACAAAGCCATGATTCTTAACTAAATATCTGGAATGAACACAGAATACAATTTCTGCCATTTTCTAACATAATGTGATGTCTACAGCTACTTGTATCAGCAGACAGAATTTTCTGTAATAATATTGTACAAACAACAGGATTTGAAATCTAATAGTGTTGATCATTAAAACCAAAAATTATACAAAAACAGTCTACACAAACTTTAATGCACATGCAAGTATGCAACAGCAGCCAACTACTTGTATTAATATGAGCAATGCATAGATATCCTCATATCATTGCATACAGGAAACCTTGTAGCAAGCATTTCAACGCACAACCCTCAAATGGTTAGAACAATAACAAAAAAAACATTGCAAATCAAAACGAACTACATCAACTTGGTATACAGACTGATATAAAAGCTAAAAGCACTTTATTATAAGAGATAAAATGTGCTCCACTAAATAACAGAAGTATTAAACTATACAAATCATAACAAGACATAATAAGCTGATTGAGCTGATAAATCTCAGACGCAGTTTAACTGACTACTAAGGAGCATATAATGACTTGAGATCTAACAAACAATGAATCAACAGTAAAACCTCATCATATTTATTAAAATGATGATATAGCATTGCACAAAAATATAAGCCACAGCATCACACCTGCATAATATCAAGCTCCCTATCCTGAGGACGCTGACAGGTCACTTTCAGCAGAGCAGTAATCTGCCTCTCATTTAGTCTCTTCGAGTAACGTTGACCCTCAACAATCTTGCAAACCTGTTTTGAAATTGTAGATAGCAACTCAACTTATCCAAACAACACTGCAAAACGTAAAGACAAGCACTTACCTCCATAGGCAAATAATTTGGTCTCTGCTGATTTCCCACTTGTAGACAGGGCCATTGAGTGTGTTGAATTTCAAAACCGTAGGTCTCACGGAAGTACTCTACGACAGATTTCATGGTTCCTCTTTCATCAACAGGAAAACTGATACACAAGTATTAAATAAGGGAAATGAAGTGTAAAGAACCAAACACTAAAACCATGGAAAAAAATAAAATAAACATAAGACACCATGTGATAACTCACGTCAACTCCCGCGTTGCCTGTGATGTTAAACCAGATATGCGGTATTTTCTGCGCATATTTCCTCGGTGTGTAACTTCAACTTTGACTCCTCTAAGAGCCTTTTTTATCTATTGAGACACAAGTTGCCGTGCTCAGTATCTCATGATTACACAAGTCATCTTAAGCAAACCTCAGAACAAAAAAAATTAAAAACAAAAATGGCATAGTTCAATCAAAGAACCGATAGCCTCATAAAGTATGACATAAAAGTGTATCTGATGCTTAAGAGGAAAAGAACTAATCTGCAAGACTCAATGTAAGCCATAACAGTAACCAACATAAAACTCAGAACAAAAACTACTAACAATTTCTGACCTTCACACGGTCAGCATCAGACAATGGTCTAGCAGAAACATCTCGGCTCAATAATTGGGTTACAAAGTCAATGACTGGTAGTGGCTCAATGAAAGCAGTAGATGACATATCTGCACCCCAACAAATCACAAATAAATAAAACATCAAGTTCATCGAGACATAAGAGAATAACTTAAAATGAAATGTAGTAGAAAAATCATGCATATGGAATTGAAATGGACTTGTACAGGAACCTCACTGAAATAAATAAATAAATTATAAACAACAAAATACAAATATTGATGGGAAGCAATGGGAAGCAATGCCAAAAACAAGTACCAATATTCAGAGACAGTCCCATCTGTGTAGGACGAATACTTTGGTAGAAACCTCGCCAACTCTCCAAACCTTCACCAAGGGGCTGCCTTCTCCCTAGATCAGGGGAATAAAATGATCGGCCAACAGGGCAATACCTACAGTTCATGAAAGCTCAGTCTTCAGACACAATGGAATGCATAACCAACAACCAAATGAAGGAAATCAGTTCATACCGAGACGTAGGTAATTCACGCAATACAATGTCAAGAACTTGAAGGGCTTCCTGAGGTGCATCTGATTGCCTTCCCTGCAAAAAGAGCCCTAAATGATGTAGGTCAGCGCGTGCAGCTAATTTTATCACAACTCTAAATTCCCTCTCTCTCCTGAAATAGAAAGAGAAGATAATTAATTGCCAAGTAAGGGAAACAGCATATGGAAGCTAATGAATATCCAGATAGCAAAAACTATAAAACCTTTGCCCGCCTGATCCATCATCTTCATCAATGAGAGTGATTTTGAATTCCTTTGACATAAATGGAAGTGGCCCAGCAGTATATAGACTCTTTCTACCATCATAGGCAGGAAGACGCTTTCCAAGATGAGATTCTCCGTATAATTTAACCAGTTGTTCCATTACAGCACGGTTGACACCCCGTGAAGTAACTTCAGGTGTGATGGTAACCTATTCAAATCAACCATGTCAACAAACTGTA
The DNA here is from genome assembly GCA_948193065.1 of Aleurites moluccanus. NCBI lineage: Eukaryota > Viridiplantae > Streptophyta > Magnoliopsida > Malpighiales > Euphorbiaceae > Aleurites > Aleurites moluccanus. Next base: position 29,694 of record CANXYC010746298.1, on the reverse strand, counting down.
TGCCCTAAAATTAACAAAAATTTACCCAAGGGTCCATTTAGATAGCTAGTCAATTGAAATTATTTGAGGTTTGTATTTAGTATCAATTTTTTTTTTTTAAAGTCTTACATTTGAAATTCAATTCAAATCCATACTCATTTCAAATGACTATCTACCTAAATGGACCCTAAGTAAATTACAAATGAGAGAACTCACATCATACTGGTGCAAATCCTTATCAGGTAATTCAGCAAAGAAGTGGTTAGCCTTTACTATACACTTTATGCCAGTGCTACCCTTGCCAGGACGAAGGGGGAACCTCATTGACTTGCTTGAGGGTGGAGGCGAAGCCTGAATTGCCTGGCTTGAAGAACCTTCTTGCTGGATAGAAAGGTCCTGCAACTGCTGTGCCACTGCTACTGGTGATGGCTCTGGTGGACGGAACGAAGAGCTTGCCTCAGATGGCATGAACTGAGGGGACACCTCAGCTTGGTAAGGAGCCAGGGTTGCTTGGTGCAGCTCGGGAACTGGTGGTCTGGACGGGCCACCTGAAGAAGGACCTCCTCCACGGCTAATGCCACCACGACCACTACCATAGCCTCCTCGTCCTCCTTGCTGAGGTGGTGGCCCTCCTCTTCCCCTGCCTTGATATTCAGGGGTCCCACTATACTGTTGCTGTTGTGGAACCCCTACCCGGCCACGACCTCCTTGTTGGGACTGAGGCCCCCAACCCCTTCCACCTTGGTATGCACCTCCACTGGCTCCCTGCTGAGGTGGAGCACTTCTCTCAGATGGACGTTGGGAACCCCTACTGCTACCCCCACTAGCTTCCTGAGACTCGGAGCTTTCACCCCCAGTTGCAGGAAGCTCAGTTCTTCTCTTTCTCACCATACTGACAGCTATAAATTAGACATGAAGGAAAAAAAAAAAAAAAAAAAAAGCAAATGTCATACAATGACATACATTAGCAAAATCATTGAAGTATGCCCAGCAATAGAACAAAAATAGATGGATAGCGTGAACTAAATTAACACCTAGAATGTTAATTAATTTATTTATTTATTTATTCTTTTACACATAAAAATTCCCATAAATTTATTTATAATCACAAGAAAAAAGCCAAAAATATGCAACTAAAAATTCCAATTATCAACAACAGAAAGAGTGATTGAAAAACCTAGAAATAAAAAAACAAGGAAATCATTTTTTTTTTTTTTTCCAAATTGCTTGGAAGAGCAAAGGACCAAAAACTTCAAAAAAGGGATTTTACAAGAATAGAGTAAAACAGATAAACCCAGTCATCAATATTAAATACTTATTCAAAAATCAAATAGATCTGTATAAATGAAGTCATACAATTACTAAATAGAGCATCATACAGCAGATCCATATCCCAAACCCAACAATAAGTAAAAAACCATGCAATGGAAACATAATATAAGAAAATCACAAGTACCGTTGATGCACAAGCAATAGTAAAAGGCTTGAAAAATCGAGAAAACCACTATTAGTTACCTCAAAACCGCTATCGGAAAACCACTTAGGTACACCAAAAAGTTAAAAAAAAAAATAGAGGAAAACAAAATGCTACTGTTCAACTCCAGAGAGAGAGAGCAGGACCTAAGCCCTAACAAAATTCCAAAACTCTTTCTTCGTTGGAAGGAATTGAAAATCTCCAGAACATCCACACTGCTTATAAAAGGGTAGGTGTTTGAAAATGACAAGTCTGTCCCTACTGCTACAGACGTGGATGATGACATGGCATGTTTTGTGGTCCAATTACATTTTATGAAATTCAAACTTTAATATAATCTTATATTATCAATATAACAAGACATCATACATCCTCTAGGCTTAGATAGGTGCTTTATTTATCACTTGGATGGTGATCCTAACTATGTACATGCATACGAGGATTCCACTTTGGGTACTCCAATTTATGACGGATAATTTTTTTTAATTGTTTATTAAAAATTATTGTGATCTTTTAAAATATAATGTAATGACTATGAAATCTTAAATTTTAGTGTTTTTTACAATTTCTTCAATTTTTTTTTATTTTATCAATTAAGAATATGAATTTAATTCTTAGTAACAATTTGAAAAAATACTCAATTCAAAGTCTGAATTTAATCAAATGCTCAATTTATATACTTCATCTTTTTTTTCTTAACTAACTTTTGTACAAGCTTACTAATTCTTCTTAATTAAATCAAATGCTCAATTTGTATACTTTATCTTTTTCTTCTTAATTAACTTTTGTGCAAGTTTACCAATTCTTTTCATATCAGAAAATTCAGAAATATTTTTCACATTTATAATATAATTCTCAAGTTGCTCGTCAAGTGCCAAAAATTTCCTATCGTCAAACTCTAATGGATAAAATTTTACAAATTCAATCAATTCTTTCTTATAAATCGAAGAGAAAAAATTACTTGGATCAAAACATCTCATACATGAAAATCAATTTTATATTTACGTTATCAAAATGATCATTCAACTCTTAAAGTTGACTATCTATTACCATATAAAATAACTTAACTTAATCGTAATAAAGGTTTGTGACTTTTCTTTTCTTCAACGTAATCTCCCTTAATCACAAATATATCTTTCATCTTCAGGATCTCATGCACATTACAAAATATACAAGTTTCATAAAATAATTTATCTCAATCAGAATCTCTCATTCTTTGCAATTGTTGCTAAAAGTGAAAGTCAAATCGACTGAATCGATTAAACCGAACCAAATTGACCAAACCAAATTGAAATTGATGGTTTCATAATTTATTTGATTTGGTTTGGTTTGGTTTAAAAATAGAGTAAACCTAAAGTTTAGTTTGGTTTGCAGTTTGAGCATTTTTTCTTCAGTTCTAAACCGAACCTAACCAAAATTATATTTATATATATATATACTATTATTACAATTAAATATATTTGATTTTATTTTATATAAAATTATATTTTTTTAACCTAATATTAATTTAGAATTTAAAAAAATATCATCCATAAAAATTAACTAAAGATAAATAAAAAATAGTATAATTTTTGAGAAAAAATACAAGTTTTGAGTGTGCTAATTAATTAAATAGACAAGTTTTGGGTTGTACAATATTGAATTATTTTTAAAATTTGTTATTATCAACATTTTATCGGTATTTTTTTCCTAAATTTATAATAAAATAATGATAAATTATAAAAAAAAAATTGATTTGAAACTAACAAGCTGAAGATATTTAAATCGAACCAAATCGAATCGAAATCGATGGTTTGACTATAATAATGATTTGATTTGGTTTGAGAATTTTACAAACAAAAAATATTGATTTGATTTGATAATAACTTTTCAAATCGACTAAACTGAACTGATGTCACCCCTAACCGCTGCTTAGTTATATTGACAAGAACCATGGCGTTTACAAAGTCTTGATCTTTTATTTGTAATGCCTGTGACAAGTTATTAGTAATTCCCAAAATTATTTTCATTGAGTGCAATAAGATATAAACTCAAAATATTGAATGAAAAGCAATAGAGTACTTGATTCAATACTTTTATCCCCATAACATCATTTGCTATAAAGTCAAGCACATCAACTGTTGTAGAAAATAAAGTAATCAAACTCAAAATGGTACTATAATGCGAACCCCAACATGTGTCTCTAGGTCATTTCAAAGTTGTTTCTTGATTCAAAGCTCTCACAATCTTATAATTAATTTCTTGAATAATTTTTTCTATATGATTCATTCGAAGAATATCTTTTCGTTTGCAAGAAGCTTCGATAACATTTAACAACAGTACAAGATAATCAAAGAACGAATGAAACTTCTTTTTTTTTTTTTACAACCGCTACAAATTTAATTGAAGTTGATGAGCAAAACAATGAATATAAAAAGCAGATTTATTCTCTGACAATATCAAACTTTAAAGATTATTGAACTCTCCCCTCATATTGCTAGCTCCATCATAACCCCACCCATGTATACGTGACATACTCAATCCATATATGGTAAATAGAGACTCTATAGCAGTTTTTAGTGATCGAGCAGAAGTTTCAGGAACATAAACAATGCCAAGAAAGTGCTCCATAATACACCTACCTTTGTTTACATAACGTTTTGAGAAGTAGTTAATGGCAACCAAAATGTACTTATGCCCATTTGATGACTTTAGGGTGATGCATCCGATAACATAGATACCCCAAGTGGCAATAGGCTATGGAGTTGCAGTCGAGTATAATAGGACCGGAGGTCACTTTTGAAGCTTTGCAAATATCTGAAGCTTACGATATTTCTATATAAACTAAGCACAATCTTCATTCATGGTCAGCCAAAAGTATCCTAGGTTGGAGAATCAATTAATTAAAAGAGTTTAATTCATATAATCCATGTTGGACAGGAATTAACTTTTATGGAACTTTTCTATTTTGGAAGTAGGATTTTCACTTTTTTCCTAATTTATTTAAGAAAATTATTAAGGACTTGAGTTGCCATTTAATTAGAGAACCTATAAAGTCATACGCATTGAAGTAATTAAAGAATAAATAAAAGATATATTTAAGTAATGAATTTAATTTGATTAAATTTTTGGACTTAAATAAGGTGTTTTAATTAAGTACATGAGATGTTTTAATTAATAGACTAATGGATTAATTTAATTATGGGTTTAATGAGAATTAAAGGTCCAACAAGCCTTTTAATTTCATTAATGACATAATTATAATAAGGTGTTAAAGAAAAGGCTATTAGGATTTGGCCTATTCTAAGTCCTAATTTAATATGGAAAAGGCTACTTATAAAAGGTGGCTTAACCAAGAATTAATCCAACTTAATGATATCCTAGATTGGCTACAAGTAGAATTCGGCCATCCTTGTTGAAAATTCCTTGACCAAAATTACCTAGCCTAGCACAAAAGTGATTTTGTTCATCTCTTTTCTTGATTGGATTTATTCTTTAATCTTCGCGTGGATACTTTAGAGCTTTCCATATTCTTTAGATTAATTGTGGTTTATAACAACCCATTAAGAAGATCAAGAATTTCAAGAACTCAAAATAAGATTTTAAGAAAGGTAAAGATTTATAATCTTTTCTTTAAAGAATTTGATTTTAATCAATATAGGTTCATGTTTTAGGAATTTTAAAATTATTTCCATTGCATTTAATGGCCTAAAATTCTTACATCATGCATATATCGAGGGATGAAAACTAAAAGGTTGACGCTTTAGCTGGTTTGGCTTCTGTGTGGTAGGATCCATTTGTGCTTCCTATACTGCCTGTCATATTAGTTAAAAGCGGTATCCCTTATTACCAATAAGAGTGGGTAATGAATGTTGTAGGAGATGATCTTCCTTGGTATCATGACATTCAAAAATATATGGAAAAAGGGAGAATTTCCCAAAGGAGCTCAAAAAAAAAAAGATAGAGCTATCATAAGAAGAATAGCTATGCAGTTTGCATTGATAGCTAAGCAATTGTATAAAAGAATGCTAGATGGAGTATTTTTAAGATGTGTATATAGCAATGAAGCCCAACATATAATGAAATAAGTGCATGCTGGAGTATTGGATCACATGTGAATGGAAGAGAGTTAGCCAAAAAGATCCTTAGACAAGGGTATTTATGATTGACAACGAATAAAGATTGTGTGAATATGGTGTGTGCTTGCCATGCTTGTCAAATTCATAGGGATTTGAGACATTTTCCACCATCAGAATTATAAGGGTTATCATCACCTTGGCCTTTTGTTGCTTGAGAGATAAATATAATTGGTAAGATTACACCTTCGGCTCTGCATGGCCATGAATTCATTGTGGTAGCTATAGATTACTTTTCCAAATGGGTAGAGGCAGAGTCCTAAAAGAAGCTGGGGGCAAAACAAATGGCAAAATTCATAAAAAAGAATTTGATTGCTTGTTATAGAGTTCTCCATCACATAGTAATTGACAATAAGGTTCAATTTCGAGAAGTTATAGGTTTGCTTAAGGGTTATGAGGCGAAACACCATAAGTTTACTCCTTATAGGCCTCAAACTAATGAAGCAATTGAAGCTGCAAATAAGAATATGAAAAAAGATTATAAGGGAAAATGATTGATACCTATAAGGATTGGGCTGTAAAATTGCCTTTTGCTTTAAGAGGATCTAGGACGGCTGCTAGAAGTTCAACTGGCATGACTCCTTATTCCTTAAGCAAATTAGGCTCTAGAGGAAAATTTAAGCCCAATTGGAAGGGCTTAGATTTAGTAACCAAAAAATTCTCCTATGGAGCAGTTAAGTTATTAAAATTAGTAAGCATGAGTTCACCGAGCCAATAAATTTAAATCATCTCAAGAAATATTACATTTGAAAAATGATAATGAAAAAAAGAAAATGCTTGCTAAGTTAAAAACTTGAAAGGGCGACTTAGGCAAAAATAAAAGCAAATAAAGAGAGATAAAGAAAAGAGTGAATAGATGCAAGATTAGAAACTAAAAGCAATCCAAGCTTGTATTTTTATTAAAATTTTGCATATTACATGGAATTATAATGATTTCTTACTAAGGAAATATTGTATCAAAAAGGTTACATCTTATGAGCTAAGTATAATCTAGACCATCTTTTATTTACCTTTTCATCTCTTTTTACATCACACATCGCATATTCTGTCATGACCCGATCTGGAGGGCCGCGATGGTCCTTGGATGCGAGAGATGCCGAGACGACCGGCACCCGTAGAACCTATCAATCATTATAATACAATCACATACCACACCAATATTGCAATAGAAACATTTATGTCCATCATCAATCACATAACAGTCTATAATCATATACTCACATAAGCACTATTCATTCTGTTACTCTGTCATTCATTCTGTAACTTTCTGTAATTTTCATATCTTATACATTTATACTCCAAATATACCTATACATACATGTTCATACATTAACTATACCGTACATAACCCATGGAGCAACTAGGATATGAACATACAAAAATATTCAGTGTTTAATATAATTACACTGCTATAATACTGCAGAATCCACAGAGAGTTAAAATACTGGGATATCTGCCTCCTACTCTACACTTGGAGAGTGAAACAATGAGAGGGTGAGTATATATGATACTCAGTGAATCTAATATGTATCGACCAATAAATGGATAATGGAATATCAATAACAATAGGCAGATGAGATAAATGAATCAACCTGCTAAAAAAACTCAAGAATACAAAATCAATTACAGAATATGACTATAAGTCAACAATCATGTCAATGGATAGTATATCACATAGATAAGATAGATAATGACAGATATAGAGTCATATGCATAGAAATGTGTCAAGCACAAACCAATCTCATATCAATATATATAAGACGGATCAGGTCTTATGACTAGGACTCATAGCCCTTCCCAGTTAAGGCATAACAATATACATTGTGCACAATGCCGACAGTATGTACTCACTACCCTGTCGGGGCGGTAGCTCTGTCAAATCACATCGGAATCAATATAATTAATAAACACATCAATAGATACCATTTCAAAAATATGGTATCACCAAGCATCAATAACTCATCATCAATCAATTTAATGAGCAATAGAATCAATAAGATATCAATAACAATAGATTATACAATAACTAAAGATCTAACAACCAATAATGGGAGCAAATAAAAGTTGATCATTTACAGCTAAAAAGTTGACGCAATTAGCATGCCATTGTCGCTGGCGACGATGGCATTCAAATGGTTGGCCTATGGATTTTAAGCTAGGCATTTTATCGAACACTTGGTGTGCAACCAACAATAGACATTTTGGTAAGGTTTTGGTGCAATATTAACATTGCCCCAATTGTCAGCAATAATACACATTAAAAATAATTCCATAGACATTATATACACATCAATAAACATCATCAAATGAATTAATTTGGCATAGAAAAACAAGCTAAAAACCAAGGCAAAATCAAGGCAATTTACCCAAATTATGGTTCGGCCACTTTTGGCTTTTTATATATGGATTCCAATTGGCAATTTAATACTTCAGGCATAACATATGATGCATAAAAAGCTCACCTAATACTCTAAATCACCTAGCAAAATTGGTTTGCCACCAATTTCTTCAAATTCCTCAAAGTAGGCAAATTGTGCAATTTTCTTCAATTGAATTTTCTACAACAATTCAGCCATCAATTATTCATCAATTAACTTTCAATTAACTTATTCTACACTCAATTTATACATACTAATCCATTTGCACAAAATTAATTCATACAACTTAGGTTTAGGGTTTGAAAATTGGACAAAAATGCTATATGCATCAATTAATACAATTAAACATGTTACCCAATCTAATTAACATCTAATAACCCTAAATCAACCATAAAATCAAACAAAGCAATAATTTACCTAAATTTGATGCTTTGGCCAAAATCTTGAAGTTGCTTGTTCTTGAAAATTTCTTATTTTCCAAGCTTACAAATAGACGAAGGATGGATTATATTGTGTTTAAATCAAGTTTCCATGGATTTTCCTTAATAAAATGGAAGAAAAATCAAAGAAAATGGAAAAATAAAATTTCGGACAAGAAGAGAAGGAAAATGGCCAAAAATTTCTAAGTGTGGCTTATATAGTAAGTCACATTTGGCAAATTTCCTTTTGGTCCTTCAACTTTCCTTAAATTATGCTTTTGCCATATTTTCCTTCGATAATTTATTCTGACAATTCTGTCGGGATTTGGATTTCAAAGTGAATATTCAAACATCATATTTTCATTAATACTTTATAATAAAAATAGTTTCAGAGCCATTCTGAAACTCTGACAGTCCAAATTCCACTATACCCCTAAAGTTCCCTTTATTTACAGTTTTTCCATTGCTTACTTTATCAGTGTTCGTAAATATTTTTCACCTCTTTCTTTTTACTGTATTCACACATGCATATACATAATCATTTACCCCTTAGTCAGAATCAGAAATTCATCCGTTGATCGGACTGCTATTTTTACGGAATTCATCCGTTGATTGGACTGTTATTTTTACTGCAGCGATATCGACACCGATATTTTTTGAAAAAGTTTTCCGTTTTTGCTCTAACTAAGTTTTTAAAATTATCTTTAGTCATTTCAATAATTTCAAACCACATACTAAGAACTTTAATCATAAAAATATATTATGCTTTTATAGGGCATTATATTATACCATCCTTAAAAAAAAATTCGTCCTATTAAATACATACATACATATACACATCAATGATGGAACAAGAATGGATACTTATCCTTTATGTCCTGCTCGTTTTCCCATATGCACTTTTCCATCAATTGGTTTTTCTATAGCACTTTAACCATTGGGATTTCTTTATTTCTCAATTGTCTGACTTGTCTATTCACAATTTCTATTGGTACCTCCTCAAATGACAAGTCTTCATTAACCTCAATATCCTGTACTTCCAATACATGCTATGGATTAGATACATATTTCCTCAGCATAGAAATATGGAACACTGGATAAACATGGCTCAAATTTGGAGGAAGAGCCAATTTGTAAGTCACATTGCCAATCTTATCAAGTATCTCAAATGGACCTACAAATCTTGGTGACAGCTTCCCTTTCTTTCCAAATCTTATAACACCTCTCAGATTTTAAGAAAGATATGGTCACCAACTGCAAAATGAATATCCTTCCGCTTTGGATCAGCATAACTCTTCTGTCTGCCTAAAGCGGTCTTCATTCGATCTCTAATGATAGACACATTTTCCATTGTCTCTTCAATTAATTATGATCTCTCTATCTGTTTCTCTCTTGGTTCCACCCAACACACTGGGGATCTGCATTTCCTACCATATAATGCTTCATATGGTGCTATTCCAATAAAAGAATGGTAACTGTTGTTGTAAGAAAATTTAATCAGTGGCAAATACTGATCTCAGTTACCTTTAAAATTCAAAACACATAGTCTCAACATATCCTCCAAAGTCTGGATAGTCCTCTTTGACTGTCCATCAGTCTGTGGATGGAAAGCTGTACTGAACCTTAACTAGGTACTCATAGCTTCCTGGAACTTTTGCCAAAATCGAGAAGTAAACTGCGTACCCCTATTAGATATGATCATCACTGGCACTTCGTGAAGCTGTACAATCTTGTCCACATACAACTGTGCATACTGAGTTGCAGAGTAAGTAGTCTTCACTTCTAGGAAACGAGCAGACTTTGTCAATCGATCTACAATAACCCATATAGAGTCATAACCATGTGTAGTCCTTGGTAAACTAACTATAAAATCCATAGTAATTTGCTCCCATTTCAACTCTGACAACTCAATCTCTTGAAGCAAGCTAGACGACTTCTGATACTCAAATTTAACCTGCTGATAGGCTAAACATATAGAAACAAACCTAGCTACATCTCTCTTCATACCAGACCACCAATACACATCCCTCAGATCATGGTACATCTTGGTAATCCCAGGATGTACACTATATAAAGAATAATGAGCCTCTCTCATAATTTGATCTCGTAGGCCATCAATATCGGGTACACATATCCGCTTCCTATATTTCAATACATCATTCTCTACTGTGAACTCTGTTGCCTTACCATTCAGAACATCACCTTTCAGCTTCAAGAGATATGGATCCCTATCCTGTACCACCTTAATATCATCAATCAATAGTGGCTTAACTCGAAATTTGGCTATCAGAGTCTGGTTTTGATCCAGGGATCTTAAATCCAACTCTACACCCATATCAGCTAACTCCTGCATCTCGCGGATCAAAGGTCTCCTGATAATTGAGATATGAGCTAAATTGCCCATAGATTTTTGGCTCAGTGCATTAGTTACTACATTAGCTTTGTCCGGATGGTAAAGGATCTCACAATCATAATCCTTAAGAAATTCAACCCATTTGCACTGCCAGAGGTTCAAATCCTTCTGCTGAAGTATATACTACAAACTCTTATGATCAGTATATATCTCGCATTTAGACCCATACAAATAATGCCTTTAGATCTTCAGTGCAAACACTATTGTTGCCATCTCTAAATCATGTGTCGGATAGTTTCCCTCATGCTTCTTTAACTGTTGAGAAGCATAGGCAATCACTCTTCGAAGCTGCATCAAAACACATCCCAATCCAATTTGAGAAGCATCACAATATACTGTAAACTTCTCATCCTCTGATGGCAATACTAATACTAGAGCACTAGTGAGGCAAGACTTCAAAGTCTGAAAATTGCTCTCACACTCATCAGTCCACAGATATCTCTCCTGCTTCCGAGTCAACCTAGTTAACGAAGCAGCAATTCTGGAGAAATCCTTCACAAATCTCCTGTAGTATCCTGTCGTACTAAGGAAAATACAAATCTCAGATACACTAGAAGGCTGAGGCCAATTTGCAACTGCTTCAACCTTCTGAGGATCTACCATAATACCCTCCTTACAAATCACATGACCCAAAAAACACACTTTAGTTAGCCAGAACTAGCATTTAGATAACTTAGCATACAATTGATGCTCTCAAAGTGTCTGCAATACAATCCTCAGATGCTCTGTATGCTCCTTCTTACTCCTGGAATAGATAAGAATGTCATCAATGAATACTATGACAAACTTATCCAAGAATGGCCTAAACACCCTGTTCATCAAATCCATAAATACAGTAGGTGCATTAGTCAACCCGAATGGCAACACTAAAAACTCATAATGTTCGTACCGGGTTCTGAAAGAAGTCTTAGGTACATCACCCTTCTTGATTCTGAATTGGTGATACCCAGATCTCAAATCAATCTTAGAGAAATGATTGGCACCCTGTAATTGATCAAACAAATCATCAATCTGTGGCAACGAATATTTATTCTTCACTGTCATTGTCACGACCCAACCTGGGAGCCACGACGGTCCTAGGGTACGGGTGTTGCTTAAACTACCAGTACCACGAAGAACCCAATTAACTATACTATATGGCATGCAATTCATATAAATAACTTAATTAGCTTAAAAATGCTGCAGAAAATTCAACAGCATCTCCTCTATAATATGGTTGTGCCCAACAATAAAACAAGCAAATAGCACTTCCAATATTCATCAACATCCACTCTCAAGTCAATGATCCCTCTGGATCTCCAATAGCAACTCAATATATACACATATCTGTATATCCAATCATTTCCATACATATCATATCATATACATCCATAGTATAATCATTATGCAAGACTGTAAGGATGTAAAAACATACACACATATATACATGCCACCTCTTACTTTATAATACCATGGAACCTCTATACTGTACAAATATTTACATATACTTTGGAGCTTGATTTTTACATGTTCAACTAGTAAAGTTCCAAGGCAGGAGTAGAAGATGCCAATGGAAAGCGTGCCTCATTGCAGACCTGAAAATTATAAACCACTAAGGGAGTGAGTATAAAAATACTCAATGAATCCAAATTTATAAAAATGTAGTAAATGCTCATGAAATAATGGTTGCCCATATATGGCCTGAAGAATCAATATAAGATAGCAAATAAATAATTAAACAAGTATCTGTATAGTATCAATATAGATATCTATAAAAGATTCCATATAAATATCTAGATACATATCCTTATAAGTATCCAAATACATATATCCATGTAAGATTCTAATGTACAAGATAACACACATATGATATAACAAGATTGGGTTATTTTCTGAAATTCAGTACTCAACACTATCATAAAGTGCACTAGGGAATATAACATCCTTCCCTAGTAGGGGTCCATAAACACATTAACCACGTAAGGGATATTTTCCCTACGACTAGAGAATATAACATCCCTCTTTAGTAAGGGTCCATAAAACACAGTGTGCACACAGTCGATGGAATTTACCCGTTATACCATCGAAATAGCCCTGTTATAATATCATATGAGTGTGTCTTCAAATAATAGTAAATATAGCATATTTATATCTCATAGAGCTGTAGAACAATCATATATATATATATGAAGAATAATAGAACAAAATTGGAAGGTGTCAAAAAAATGCCCGGCGGGGCCCAGTTGCTTTGCCACAACTGACACTCGCCGTTACGGGTCCGTTTTGGGATTTTTGAATAGTTTATGGTTAACTATGTTACCAAAGGATTTAGGTGGACCATGAGGTACCGTTTCAAAGCTTAGGTCAAGATAGATGATTGGGCCAAGTGGTGACCCAATTGGCTTTCTGGATTTCATTTTATAGCAAAACAAAGTTTAGGTCAATTTTGGTCATTTCGGCGGGCTTAATTACGGGCCAATTTGCACTTTATGTACTGTAAGATATCAAAAGCTATTTTATTAGTCCAAATGACTATATGATATATGATGCAAATCATGCATGATTATACATAAGGACTCACCTCTATCACAGTCAAACCACTTTTTCCCAAATCTAGTGATCTCGAGCCCTAGTCGGCCCGCCGCTCGACACTCCGAACAAGAGTATTCGACGGTTTACCTATTATTACATATAATGCTCCGATAAGATATAAAATCATCACAAAATATGTTATTCACACAAAAACACATCAAGCATACATACTATACTCTATAAACCTCACATTGCACATTTTACACATTTTCCATTCCTTAATGCTATAAGTCCATTCTATCATCATATATAGTATACATTACACATATTCATCAATATTTTACCAAGTTATAAACTCATATGTACTTGGTTCATCATTTCATATTAAACATATGCTATATTCAAACTCAGTTTTCAAATACTCAAATCAATCATTTTTCACACATCTAAACTTATACATTTTCATCATTTTTAACACTTTATCATATTCAAACCTTACTTTGTTAATCACATTAGCCTAATACCTTAAACTAACAAAGTCAACATCAACTAACTTAAATAGAACTCATTCCATTCATCCATTTTTTCAATGCCATTCCATCAAATATCATACAAATGCATCCAATGTATAACATTTAGGCATTTAAACCTATTAAACATCAAAACACACCATTCATGTTCATCACGTTCGGCCAAAACATAAACTCATCCAAATGAATTCTTTTTCATCTTTTAACCATTAATTCATTACATTCATATCAAATACACTTCATTCCATCATTTAAACTTATAAAATCATCAAATATGAACCTAACCCTAAGCACCTCAAGTTTCGGCCTAGATAGAATTCCTTCCAAATCAATTTGTTTCAATAATTCAACCATCAATTCATATTATACACATCAAATAAACAACATTTGAAGCAAATAATCCATCAAAACAACACTTTGATTCAAAGTTCTTCTTATTAGGGTTTCAATCCAAGTTTTTGAATTCTAAGCATACAAAATATATTTTGATCACTAATAAACATCAAGAAACATCATACCAACATAATTGAATCAAAAGAATTCCAAAACCAACAACTTACCAAAAATTCTTCAAAAACTTCAATGGATTAATTTGTTGTTGTTTTTTTTAGTTTTTCCTTGAATTCTATGGTTATTTTTGTGTTTAGGATGATGGAATTAACATGTTTTCATCAAAGATTGAAAGAAAACAATAAGAAATGAGGTAGGTGAATGGTGGCTGAACCAAACAATGGAGGAAAGATAAAGTTTCTGCAATATTTGGCTAAGGAAGATGATGAACAATGGAAGAGGTGGGAAAAATCAAGTTAAATATCAAAGGAATAATCCTATGCTTTAGGTTTATGGTACTTATGGTGAAACCTAGCCATCCAACCGTCCATTTCTTCATCTTTTCATCCAATGGTTAGATTTAATCAAGCCTAAAATAATTTCATATGGTTGCATACACTATATAACTCCATATTGCATAGGAAAATACCAAAATAGCCTTAGTTCAAAAGAAGCACCTCAAGCACCTCAATTGAGTAGCTTGCCAGGAACTATTTTCAACTGTATTTAATTCTCCAACAATTATTCAAATAAACTTAATAATATCATTTTCATGTCCTTAAATTCTTTTCTACCTTCAAATATAGTGTTAAATCCATAAAAATCCGAATGGGGTGTGAAATGACCATTTTGCCCCCAGTTCATCAAAAACTCAAAATTACCCGATTTTATCCTAATAGCCTTTAAACCATTTCTATGCATAAAATCAACTCATATAACATGCATAACTATCAATTTCATGCATAAACACATAATATTAACAAGTTCAAAAGAAAGGAAAAATTTCCCCTTGAGTTTCCCTTTTAAGGTTCAGGTTGAGGTGTTATAGTCATCTAGTTCAATTGTCTATAATCAATGCATATTCTCTAAGAGCCATCCTTCTTTTTCACAAATAACACTGGAGCATCCTATGGAGAATTGTTCGGTCTAATAAATCATCTATCCAATAACTCCCGTAATTGCACCTTTAACTCTTTCAATTATGCTGGTGTCATTCTGTATGGAGGAATGGATATCGGATCGGTGCCTGAATACACCTCAATCTCAAACTATATCTCCCTATCTGGGGGTAACCCTGGCAATTCTTCAGGGAAGATATTAGAGAATTCCCGAACAACTGATATCTGATTAATATCTACATAAATCTTTTGCACATCAATCACATGGACAAGGTATACTGAACAACCTTTCCCTATCATCCTTCTAGCCTATATAGCAGAAACAAAACTGATTCCAAACTCCCGTAGATCACCCAGGAATTCAAATTCAGGCTACCCCTCAGGCTGAAATTTAACCCTCTTTCTATAACAATCAATAACTGCTCGATGTGTCGTTAGCCAATCCATACCAAGGATCACATCAAGCTCTAACACAGACAGTTCAATCTAATTAGCATGCAGAATGTTATCATCTATTTCAATCACACAAGCAGGATAATAATAATCTACTTCTACACTCTCTCCCATAGGTGTAGCTATTACTAGAGGCACATTCAATAACTGTCTATCTTTATTTAACTTAGGTGCAAATTGTAGTGAAACAAATGAATGTGTAGCACCAGAGTCAAATAAATCATCATCAATCTCATTCTGTATCAAAATAGTACATGTGACCACATTGCCAGATCCCTATGCCTCCTTTGTGTTCACAGTAAAAACTCGCCCTTAGCCTCTACCTGTTAGGGCCTGACTACTGCTAGATGCCTGTCCTCTGCCTCTACCCCTACCAAGAGCCTATCTGGCAACATTCTGACTTATCTGAACAGTAGGCTAAGAAACTGTAGCAGATGGCTGTTGATCACCCCACAAGGGACAACTGCTAATAAAATGACCATGTTGCCCATATTTCAGGCAAGCACCTGACTATCATCGACACTCCTCCTCTGTGCCTTCTACCACAAAACTACAAGTAGGCACAATAGGCATCTGTGTAGTAGGTCTAGAGGAACCTTGAGAATAAGAAGGTACAAACTATACCTAAGGTCCTCTACTCTGTGTCTTCCTCCTCTGACTGCCAGACGGAGGTCTTTGATCAAACCTAGATACTGGCTCAATCTGTTTAGGATAGGAGCTACTCTCCCCCCTCCTACCCTGTGATCTAAGTCCTCCCTTCTTCTTCTGATCCCTCTTCTCTCTCTTTGACTTGTATTTCTCTTCCATCTGATTAGCCTTATTAATGATGGTAATCATAGATGTGAACTCAGTAGCTAGAAGGGCATTATGTAATGAAGCATGTAAACCCCTCCTGAACCTGGTAACCAAATCTGCCTTAGTAGGTGCAATCTGTGTAGCATACTTACTCAGTCTGATAAACTCCTTGGCTTATTCTTCAACTGATCTGATACCCTGCTCAAGCTGTTCAAACTGTATCAAATTCCTAGCTTTTACCCCTTTTGTCAGGAATTCATCAATCAGTCACAGTCTAAACTCAGCCCAAGTAGGAGGATGATCACCATACAATCTGGGCTCCATCCTATGAGAAAACCATGTCCAGGCTTTCCCCTTCAGCAATAAACCCACTAGCTCCGCTGCCCTGATATCAAAACAAGATAGTCTCCTAACTACCTTTTCAACCTGCTCGAGAAAATCATTAGGCTCATCGCTTGTATTACATCTGAACTCTGGCAGGTTTAGCTTTAAAAAGCTAAACATAGAAACTCTGCCCTCATTAATAACTCAGTGAGCTCCCTGTACAATAGGCTATCCAAGAACCACAGCTGGCTGTACAGGAGCTGGAGTAATAGGTACTGCAGTAGGTGTAACAGAAGGTGGCACTATTGCTAGTACTGGCGGTGGCAATACATTCTATCGTTCCCGCCTCAAATCCATTAGTTCCCTACGCAAATCCATCATTCCCCTCATCATCTCTATCCTCTAGGGGTCATCACTCCTCTTTGTCTCCTTTGTAGTCCGTCGAGATCTGGATGGACCCTCTGAAATAGAAAATTCTCTAACCAGAGACTCAGTAGAGGCTATCTCTGCCTCTTTGGTATCCTTGTCTCTATCGTCAAACATCTCTGTAAATTGTCAGAATACAAAACACGTACCCAGTATATTATAGATACACATAATTCTCATACACATACTTGATGAATTCAACAAAAGACGATACAAGAATTCCTATGCTCTATGGTCCACTTAACTCTACTCATACTATACTTAGTTAGTTACTATTCATCTTTAACCTAATGCTCTGATATTTGTAACCCAGAGCTCTGATATCAGCAACCTAGTGCTTTGATATTGGTAACCTAGTGCTCTGATACCACCTCTGTCACGACTCAATCCTGCGAGCTGCTATGGTCCTATAGTGCGAGAGATGCTGAGGCGACCGACACCCGTAGAACCCATCAATCATTACAATACAATCACATACCATACCAATATCGTAGCGGAAACAACTATATCCATCATCAATCACATAACAGTTTATAATCATATACTGACATAAGCACTATTCATTATGTTACACTGTCATTCATTCTGTAACTTTCTTTAATTTTCATAATCTTATACATTTATACTCCAAATATACCCATACATACATGTTCATGTATGTCACGATCCGGTTTCTCGGATCGCGACGGTCCTAGGGCACGGGAGATGCCAATGGCGACTGGCACCCGTAGAACCCTGTATCACATGCACAATCTATAATATATACATATATATATGTATATATACATATATATACATATATATATATACATATATATACATATATATATACATATATGTATATATATATATTAATTACCATTCATTCTGTTATTCTGTCATGCATTCTGTAATTTATTGCAAATGGCTGTAACAGTCATATATCATACCACAATATCATCATATAATTCATATATATACCATCAAGTATCATATACACATGTTCATCTCCTAACTAACCCATACATACCCCATGGAGCAGCTAGATAATAAACACCAAAATAATAATATAGAAATATCAGAAATATACATCAGACTGTAGCAGAAATCCTCAGAAGGTAGATGACAGGATTCTGCAGCCTACTCCTCTCATGAAATGGGTAAACAAATAAAAGGGTAAGTATAGATGATACTCAATAAATCTATATGCATCAGAAATAAACAGTAGGCATTAATAAAGCAATGGTATCAATAGAATAGATAACAGTATATAGAACCAGTATCAGGGTACAGTATAGCCAAGGAATACAATACAAGCTCGGTATCATATGGAAAGACATATAAAGGGATGGACTGTATGAATCTCCAGTAATCCATACAGACCATATAGGTCTCCAGTAACATATCTGTATCAGTAAGCATAAGGTTGATCAGACCTTATGGCCAAGACCATAACCTCTCCTAGCTAGGGTATCAGTAATATAATGTGCACATCGCCGATAGTATTTCCCCACTACCCTGTCGGATCGGTAGCTCTGTCAAGCCACATAAGGGTCAATATAACAAGGGATACCATTATGCAACAATGGCATCCATCAGTCAATCAGTCCAATATCAGTCAATTCAATTATCAATATGAACAATAGCAATGTTATAGATAACATATAATCAATGGTAATTGGTTTGGCAATTAAGAAAGACATGGAACAAAAGTTGGCTTGGTGATGGAAAACGGTAGGTCAATTGACATGCCAACATCGCTGGCGACAATGGCATTCAAATGGTAGGCCTATGGAATACAAAACAATAGGCCAAAGGCAAATAAACTAGGTATTTCATCGAACATGTTGTGGGCATATAATGACAAGCCAATAGGTTAGGTTTAGGTGCAAACTTGACATGCCCAATTCAATCAACACAAAGCTACAATGTCAACAAAGGTATAGGCATCAAATAAACACAATTAAACAACATCAAAATGGATCAAATTGGCTTGGGAATTCAAGACAAAAATCAAAGGAAAATGGACAATGTGAATAGTGCAAACCATTCGGCCAAAGTGGGAGTTTTAGGGTACATTTCCAATCATCAATTCAATCAATTAGGCATGATATTTGATGCATTATAGACTCACCTAATGCTTCAAATCCTTTTGAACAAGCCAATTCCAAGCCAATTCACCAAATGAGCTATATAGAACACTTTGATCCCAATTTCAATTCAACATCAAATAAACCATCAATTAGTTGCCTATTCATATCCAACTGACTAATTCTAACATCAATTAACATAATCAAACACTAAATCATCAAACCCTCCTTTACAACTTCAAATTAAACTAGGCAATTTAGGAATTTCTACAAATTTGCATCAATTGATGTAATATAACACCAAACCCATCTAATTCAACCTAAATAACATTCAAATAATCAATAAAATCAAACAAACTAATCCTTACCTCAACCTTGAAGAAATAGCCGAAATCTTCCTTCAAAGAATCCTTGAAATTCTTTACTCATCCAAGCAATCTAATGGTGGTAAATGATAAAACACTAATCAAACTCAAATTTTCTATCAATTAATCCTAAGAATTTTGCATGAAATGAAGAAGAAATTGAAGAAGACAAGACAGAAAGATGGTTTGGCTCAAACAAGGAAGAAGAAGAAGATGAAGACAATTTGGCTAAGTGATAAAATAAATAGAAAATCCAAATGGCAATTTACAACTAACTCCTCCAACTTCCATCCATTACACTTTGTTCTAAAATTTTCTGTAATTTATTCTGTCAATTCTATTAAGATTTAGATATCAGAGTGGGGAGTTAATAAACTTATTTTAATTTATACTTATTTATAAATATAGTTCTGGAGTCATTCTGTAACCCCGACCGATCAATTTCCACTATTCATCTTAAACTTCTATTTATTTACCGTTTTGCCATTAGTTACTTTTTCAGTGTTCCGAAATGATTTTCACTTCTTTCTTTTTACCAAAATTATACATAAATTATGGTATTTTTTTACCCCAAGATCAACTTCAGAAATTTTTCTGTTGACCGGACTGCTCATTTCTCAGCAGTGTTCCTAACACCGCTGCTTTCTGAAAAAGTATCAAGTTCGCTTCCTAACTGTGTCTCTAAAATTATTTCCCATCATTTCAAGACTAATGAACCACATTCTGAGAATTAATTCATGCATATGAGTTAGGAATTTATAGGGTATTACATTCTACCCCTTACAAATAAATTCTTCCTCGAATTTAAATAAAACATACCTCACTGCTGGAACAGGAATGGATATCTGCTTCTCATCTCCTGCTCACTCTCCCATATGCACTTCTCCATGACTGATTCCTCCAAAGCACTTTGACCATCGGAATCTCCTTATTCCGAAGCTGTCTGACCTGTCGATCAACAATCTCCACAGGTAGGAACTCATAAGACAAGTCATCACTGAGATCCATATCCTGTACCTCCAAAATGTGCGATGGATCCGATAAATACTTTCGCAGCATAGATATATGGAAAACTGGATATACGTGGCTCATACTGGATGGAAGAGCCAATCTATAGGCTACACTACCAATCTTTTCGAGAATCTCAAATGGGCTTATAAACCTTGGTGATAACTTACTCTCTTCCCAAATCTCATCACATCCCTCATCGGTGAGACCTTAAGGAAGACATGATCACCAACTGTAAAATGTACATCCTTTCGGATCAGTATAACTCTTCTGCCTACTGAAGGTAGTCCTCATCCGCTCTCTGATCATAGGAACCTTTTCCATAGTTTCTCTGATCAACTCTGGCCCCTCTAGCTGCTTCTCTCCTGGCTCCACCCAACACACTGGAGATCTGTACTTCTTACCATATAGTGCTTCAAATGGAGCCATACCAATAAAAGAGTGAAAACTGTTGTTGTAGGAGAACTCTATCAGTGGCAGATAATAATCCCAGTTACCTTTGAAATCCAGAACACATAATCTCAACATATCCTCCAAAGTCTGGATCGTCCTCTTCGACTGCCTGTCAGTCTGCAGATGGAAAGCAGTACTAAACTGTAACTGGGTACCCATAGCCTCCTGAAACTTCTGCCAAAATCGAGAAGTAAACTATGTACCTCTGTTTGATATGATCATCCCAGGACCTCCATGAAGTCTCACACTCTTATCCATATATAACTGTGCGTACTGAGCTACCGTGTAGCTAGTCTTAACCTCCAGAAAATGAGCAGACTTCGTTAAACGATCAACAATCACCCATATATAATCATAACCCCTCGAAGTCCTTGGTAGACCAACTATAAAATCTATAATCACATGTTCTCATTTCCACTATGGCAACTCAATCTCCTAAAGTAGCCCTGATGGCTTTTGATGCTCAAACTTAACCTGTTGACAGGCTAAGCATTTAGACACAAACTGACCTACATCTCTCTTCATACCAGGCCACCAATACACATCTCTCAAATCATGGTACATCATGGTAATCCCTGGATGTACACTATACGCAGAATAATGAGCCTCTCTCATGATTCGATCTCGTAGCCTATCAAAATCTGGTACACATAAGCGCTTCCTACATCTCAATATCCCATCCTCTACTGTGAACTCTGTCATCCTCCTATTCTGTACCTCTCCATTGAGCTTCAGTAGATAAGGATCCTTGTCCTGAGCTACTTTAATATCATCAAGCAGCAGTGACTTTACTCAAAATTAGGCTATCAGAGCCTGGTTCCGATCCTGGGATCCCAACTCCAACTCTACTCCCAAATCTGTCAACTCTCTCATCTCTCTGATCAATGGCCTCCTGCTAATCACAATATGAGCTAGACTGCCCATCGATTTCCTACTCAAAACATCAGCCACTACATTGGCCTTCCCTGGGTGATAAAGAATCTCACAGTCATAATCCTTAAGAAGCTCTACCCATCTGCGTTACCTAAGATTCAGATCCTTCTGCTGAAATATATACTGTAAACTCTTATGATCAGTATATATCTCATATTTCGATCCATATAAATAATGTCTCCAAATCTTTGAGGCAAATATCACAGCTGCCATCTCCAGATCATGAGTTGGATAATTTGCTTCATGCTGCTTTAATTGACGAGAAGCATAAGCAATTACCCTACCAATCTGTATCAATACACACCCCAGACCAATCCGTGAAGCATCACAATACAAAGTGAATTTCTCCCCCTCAACTGATAATGCCAATACTGGAGCACTGGTAAGGCAATACTTCAAAGTCTGAAAGCTAAGGTCACACTCATCCGTCCAGACATATCGCTCATGTTTCCTCATCAGTCTAGTCAGTGGAGCTGCAATCCGAGAGAAATCCTTCATAAACCTCATGTAATACCCAGCCATACCCAGAAAACTGCGTACCTCTGAAACACTGGTAGGCTGTGGCCAATTAGCAACAACCTCATTCTTCCGAGGATCCTCCTTAATCCCATCCTTACAAATCATATGACCCAGAAAACACACCTCGATTAGCCAGAACTGGCACTTAGATAACTTATCATACAATTGATGCTCTCGAAGTGTTTGCAGTACAATTCTCAGATGCTCTATGTGCTCCTCCTCACTCCTAGAATAAATAAGTATGTCATCAATGAATACAATGACAAACTTATCTAAATATGACCTGAACACCCTGTTCATAAGATCCATGAAAGCCGCTGGTGCATTGGTCAATTCGAATAGCAACACCCAAAACTCATATTGTGCATAGCGGGTTCTGAAAGCAGTCTTGGGTATATCACTCTGCTTAATCTTCAACTGATGATACCCAGACCTCAGATCTATCTTCAAAAAATGGCTAGCACCCTGCAGCTGATCAAATAAGTCATCCATCCGAGGCAACAAATACTTATTCTTCACTGTGACTTTGTTCAGCTACCTGTAGTCTATACACATCCTCAAAAAGCCATCTTTCTTCCTTACAAATAGTACCGGTGCACCCCAAGGAGAACTACTCGGTCTGATGAACCCTCTATCCAATAGCTCCTGTAATTGAATCTTCAATTCCTTTAGTTCTACTGGAGCCATTCTGTATGGTGGAATAGATATCGGGTCTGTGCCTGCATGTACCTCTATCTCAAACTCAATCTCCCTATTAAGGGGCAATCCTGGCAACTCATCAGGAAATACATCAGGAAACTCTTGAACTACCGGTATCTGATCCAACTGTACAGAAGACCTCTGTACATCCACTACATGTGCCAAATAGGTTGAACAACCTTTCCTAATCATCCTCTTGGCCTGGATAGCAGAAATCAGGTTAACTCGAAACTCCCGAATGTCACCCTGAAACTCAAACTCTGGTTGAAATCTAACCCTCTTCTGATAACAGTCAATAACCACTCGGTGCCTCATAAGCCAATCCATACCCAAGATAACATCTAGCTCTAACACGGGTAACTCAATCAAATCAGCATGCAGGATATGATCATCAATCTCAATAATGCAATCATGGTAGTAATAATCAACATCCACATTATCACCCATAGGAGTAGCAATCATCAATGGCACATCTAATAATCTTCTTTCCTTATTCAATCTAGGTGCAAAATGTGGTGACACAAAAAAATGAGTAGCACCAGAATCGAATAAGGCATCAACAATCTCATTTTGAATCAAGATGGTACATGTAACCATGTTGTCTGCTCTCTGGGCCTCCTGTGTGTTGACAGCAAACACTTTGCCCTGACCCTTACTAGCTGGAGCCTAACTACCATTACGAGCCTGTCCTCCTCTGCCTCTGCCTCTAGTTATAGCCTCTTTATCTAGATTCTGACTCGCTTGTACCACTGGCTGTGAGACCATGACAGATGGATGCTGGTCAGCCCTCAATGGACAACTGTTAGCATAATGACCCTGCTGGCCACACCTCAAACAAGCACCAGTCCATCTCCAACACTCCCCTTTATGTCTCTGACCACAAATCCCATAAGTAGGAATGTTGGGTGCCTGTGTAACTGCCTCGAAGAACCCTGAGAGTAAGCAGGTGCTGACTGAACTACTGGTTGTCCCCTACTCTGTAGTCTCCTTCTCTGACTACTGGCTGTAGATCTTTGCTCAAACCGAGGTACTGACTCTACCTGCCTAGGATGGGAGCTGCTCTCCCCCCTCCTAATCTGTGATCCTGGACCCCCTTTTCTCTTTTGGTCTCTCTTGGCCCTCTCAGTCTTGTACTTCTCCTCCATCTATGTAGCTTTGTCAATCACTGTAGTCAATGAAGTGAACTCGGTAGCCAGTAATGCATTATGCAGTGCAGCATGCAAACCCCTCCGAAACCTACTAATCAAATCATCCTCTATAGGTACAATATGAGTAGCATATATACTAAACCGAATAAACTCCTCCGCATACTCCTCCACATATCTGTCCCCCTATTCAAGCTGCTCAAAACGGGTCAGGTTACGGGTCTTCACCCCCTCAGTAATGAACTCATCTATAAGACCCTGTCTAAACTCTGTCCATGTAGGTGGCTGCTCACCACGAAGCCTGGGCTCCATCCTCCTCGAAAACTATGTCCATGCCTTGCCCTTAAGCAATAGCCCAACCAACTCCACAGCTCTCAACTCAGAACACGGTAGTCTCCTCGCTACCTTCTCCACCTCCTCCAAGAAATCAACTGGATCAGTACCTCTCTCCTCTAAACTCAGGCAAGTTTAGCTTCAGGAAGCTAAACATCGATACTCCTCCCTCCTCTATCACTCCTCGGCCTCCCTGTATAGTTGGCTCCCTCTGAGCCCCAACTGGCTGCACAAGAGCCGGTGCCACTGGAACTGCCTCAGCTATTATAGGTGGAGGCACTACTGTTGGAGCAGGTGGTGGAGGTAACTGCTGTCTCTCCCATCTCAAATCAGCTAATTCCCTGCACAACTCCATCATCCCCCTCATCATCTCCACTCTCCAGGGGTCATCGCCCCTCTCTATATCCTCTGTAGTCCATTAGGATCTAGACGGACACTCTGATATTGTAATCTCCCTAACTAGAGCCTCATTGGAGGCTACCTCTACCTCCCTGGTATCTCTGTCTCTATCGTCAGACATCTCTATAATCTGTTGGGAAAAATGAAAATGGTCTCAGAAAATGACAGAAACGCAGAATAATAACATATAATAGACGATAACAGCAAAGGATGACAAAGGAAATCCTATGCTCTATGGTATACTTAATTCTACCCCATTTTGTACTTAGTCACTATTCTTCTGTAATTTAGTCACTATTCATCTGTAACCTAAATTCACAGTCTCTAAACCTAAATGCTCTGATACCACCTCTGTCATGACCCAGTTTCCTGGATCGTGACGGTTCTAGGGCACGGGAAATGCCAATGACGACTGACACCCGTAGAGCCCACTATCACATGCACAATCTATAAACCACAATATATATATATATATATATATATATATACAAAAAAGAGAAATCCCAATCTTATAAAAGCCCATTCTATTTATAATTTTGAGATTAATGCTTTAATAAAAGGGAAACAAACGCATCTAATGCATTTAAAGCAAGATATGAATTTTCAAAGAATTCAAAACCAGCTTGAAACTGAGTTTATCCAAACTAAGATTTCAAAATTTCAAACTCAAATTGAGCAGGAAATCTGTTATGATCTTCTAAATATTTTTTGGAGTTGAAAACAACACATAGTTGATATGCCTTATGAAAATGAATTTGATGAAAGACAGATTCCAACCAAAGCTAGACCAATTCAAATGAATTCTAAATTAGAAAACCATTGTAGGTTAGAAATTCAGGATTTAGAATCTAAGGGTTTGATTTCAAAATCTAGGTCACCCTGGTCTTGTGCAGCTTTCTATGTCAATAAGAATAGCGAGATAGAAAGAGGAACACCTAGATTGGTTATCAATTACAAACCTTTAAACTCTGCTTTGAAGTGGATTAGATACCCAATTCCAAACAAAAAGGATTTGCTTTCAAAATTACATTCAACTTTCATCTTTTCAAAATTTGATATGAAATATGGGTTTTGGCAAATTCAAATTCATCTTAAGGATAGATACAAAACTGTATTTACTGTTCCATTTGGTCAATATGAATGGAATGTTATGCCGTTTGTTCTAAAAAATGCTCTTTCAGAATTTCAAAGAATTATGAATGACATTTTTAATCCTTATTCAAAATTATGCATTGTCTACATCGATAATATACTTATTTTTTCAAATTCTGTTGATCAACATTTCAAACATCTACAGACCTTTTTCCAGGTGGCTAAGAAAAATGGTTTAGTAGTTTCAAAATCAAAGATTTCTCTTTTCCAAACCCTTGTTAGGTTTTTAGGACATTATATTTGTCAAGGAACCATAACACCCATTGAGAGATCCCTTGCATTTGCATCTAAGTTTCCAGACAAAATCTTAGATAAAACCCAACTGCAAAGGTTCTTAGGAAGTCTAAATTACGTCTTAGATTTCTGTCCAAACATTAACCGTCTAGCAAAACCATTGCATGACAGGTTAAAGAAAAATCTAGTATCATGGTCAGACCAACATACTAGGATTGTTCAAATGATCAAAAAATAAGTTTTAGAAATTCCATGCTTACATATTGCAGATCCATTAGCTCCTAAGAGAGTGGAGACTGATGCCTCATAAATAGGCTATGGTGGGATTTTAAAACAAATTTAAAATGGGAAGAAATGCATAGTCCAGTTTACATATGCACATTGGAATGATTGTCAGAAAAATTATTCTACAATTAAAAAAGAAAATTTATCCATTGTGTTATGCATTTTAAAATTTCAAAGTGATCTTTTAAATCAAAATTTCTTTTGCACATTGATTGTAAGTCTGCCAAAGAAGTTTTACAAAAAGATGTTTAAAACATTGCATCCAAACATATTTTTGCCCGTTGGCAAGCAATCCTTTCCATATTTGATTTTGAAATTGAATATATAAAAAGGAGATACAAATTTCATACCAGACTCCCATTGGCAAGCAATCCTTTCCATATTTGATTTTGAAATTGAATATATAAAAGGAGATACAAATTTCATACCAGACTTTCTGACCAGAGAATTTCTTCAAAACAGGCCCTAATGCCCCGGAAAAATAAAGACAAAGGAAAGGGCAAGGCCCAAGATCCAAACACTGGTAAGGAACTACCCAAACCAGAGAAAATGATCCAAAACTAATTCCAAAACCATCTTCACAATGATAGGAAGATAAAATCAATACAGAAGATAAAATTATTCAACGCAGCCTCTGGTAAAAGGCATGCATGAATGCAGAAATATTTCACAGAACTTTCTGATGTGCAAGATCCTTAAAGAAGGCGAGCACAGAGCATATTATTCTGATACTTATGTTTGAATGAAGATGCTATAAATAATTTAAATAAAATTAAAGATTGAATTTGGAAAATGTACCTTATATTGTTATAATTGTTTGAAAGGAGTTACAAGATTTGGAAGGAGAAAATGTAAACACTCAGAGGTTTCTTTCTCTCAGAATTTTCTCTAAGCCTATTATAAGTTCTGCCTAGTTTTGAGAATCTAAGTTCCTTATATTGGAAAATAGAAACAATACAATTAGTTGAAAAGCCTTGAATCATGGACAGAAATAAGGGTTTGGATTTCAGCTCAGCTATCCAGTGCATGTGGGAGACAGAGGTAGGTAAAGGACGCATGCTTCTGAAAATCACATGGGAGCACTGTGACTGTCTGGCTTCTTTTTTGGAAAATAATGTCATTTCCTGTAGACTTTTGGTTTTGTCGGCTCCTGTAGTGTCGACAGACAAAATTACTACTATGGAGATTGGCAGATACATAAATAATACAGTATTTCATATAAAAAGAAAATACAAATTAAAATACAAGAAATATACTACTATAAATACTCAAAAATTTCTTTTTCTTACTCTTTTTTTTTTGATACCTTCTACCTTAAGGTGGCAGAAAAACCTTTTGGAATTTTGAATCTTCAATCTACTGTTCTATTGGCCATAAAATCCCAAAACAATCATCTTCATTTTCGTCTCCTAAATCTATAATAGGTTAAGAAGAGGAAGAGCTTGAAGAAGAAGAAGCTGCTTTTTAAGAAGTGGGTTTTGAAGAAGCTGACTTGTTTCCTAACATCTGTTAAATTACGGAATAAAAGTCTTCTTCAGATTGGGCAGAGGCTAGTTGTGAAATGCCAATGGATCTTTGTGCCAAGAAAGTTATAGTTTCTGGAGGGCATGAAAGGCAATTGTTCTTCACTAACCAATTTTGGACAGATCTTTTGGTGATCTTATTATTGAAGGAATCCCACCATTTGACTTTAAATCTCCTGATGAGAAGACATTGACCATCCTGTGTATGATGGTAGTCAAAATACCAAATACATACCCAAGGAAGGAAAAATTTTGAATAGAAGAGTAGGAAAGGGTGAAATCTCCTCTCTATATTTGAAGGTTTGAAAGTATTTTTGAATAGTTCATAGCATTGTTGGACTTCTGGGATTATGGTATCTGGACTGTTACCATAATAATTCCACCATTGAATGAACCAATAGGGTAGGTTGGAAGTTTGAAAGGTTCGGTCGAAGTAAAATAACCAAGAATGGCTACTTCTTTCGTTTTGGATCATAAAGGAATTAAACCAAGCCTGTTGATAATCCCAATAGCTGTAAACATTACAATGGTTTACCCTAGTGTGAAGGTCAATAGGAAAGGTTTTGAAGGTATTTAAGTCTGTTCCCCAATCTTTAGGGTGAATGACTTTTGAAATTGTGCATGTTGAATATGTCAGATGAGGGTGGTCCGGGTGTTTTTTTGAAATGTTTGAATTTGGTAGAGCCAGTTACTTCCAAAATGAAAAGGTAATAGGATTGTGGTTTGAATTTGTCCCATGGTTTGAAATACCATCATTTTATAAATAAGTTTGAAGCTGCTTTGGAGGCCTTTTGATGATAAAAACCTTCCTCCGTAGTTAGGATAGTTTGGAAATGAGATTTTTCTAAATACTCACTTAATTTCAAAAATTATTTTTTCTCAGAAATCACAATTTCAGAAACATTTGGTTTTGAAAAATCTTTTAAAATAATTTGAGTTAGGGTTTTGGAGGGAAAAACCAACTCTGTTTTTGAAACAGTAAGAGATTTCTTACCTTTGTCCTCTTTTGAGGATGTTGATTTTGAAGTGGAGGCCTTTGAAAGGTTTTGAAGGGCCAGAATTAATTTTGGGCTCTGGGTAAGCTGTTCAACCCAATTTTGGATTTAAGCCTCCTTTGAGGATTGAGCCTCTTTGGCTTATATATATATATATGTATATATATATATATAAGTGGAGGCCTTTGAAAGGTTTTGAAGGGCCAGAATTAATTATGGGCTCTGGGTGAGCTGTTCAACCCAATTTTGCATTTGGGCCTCATATGAAGATTGGGCCTCTTTGGCTTATATATATATATATATATATATATATATAT